>VDFB02343350.1:6055-203632 GCA_007258455.2 Sequoia sempervirens | reverse complement strand
ATATATATATATATATATATATATACATATATATAAGATCAAAGCATTAAATCGAAGTACTGCATTGTGAGAAGGAATCGCAACATAGCAGGGCACTCGCGAACGAATGATGCTATATTGTCCTTCATCACACCTATCCTAACAATTATAATTTAACTGATAAAATGACATTTCTAAACTAACAATTTCATCTCATGACATAATTCATTAAATCATTGCATCATAATATAATTCTGAAAATCAACTAATATAACCAACCATACTGTCATACGAAATAATCATGTCCATAATGAAACAATAGCATCATCTAACGTCTAACTAACCAAATCAAAAAATATCATCATCGTCACAAGTAGCAAACAACCGCATTGAAAATACTAAATCCTACCAATAAGAGGAGGGTATTACAAGAGGTAACTTAGACAACTAGAGACTCACATCATTAGGTGAACAAGATAGAAATTCCCAAGGGTTTTTAAGACGTGAAGGCTAATTTTGAAGGGCTTTAGTAACAAAAACCCCAACATAGTGATGAGTAACACAACCTTAATCCAAAACAAGGGTCCAAGCCAAATGCTTCAAATTTTTAAAATGGAACCAAGAATCTTTTGAGGGGTTCCATCAGAAGGTAAAGGCTTAGTAGGATCAAGAGATCTAACAAGAGGTAAGGAAATTAAATTCTTCTCTAAGAGCTACAACATGGTATTATGAAGGGTATCAGATAGAGGTGTAAACTATCTATTTCTATCTGCAAAGGAATATGGTTTTGTCATCTTTATAGCAGCCATTTGGGTGTCAAAATTTTGAATAGATTGAGGGGGATTATGTTTTAGAAAACTATTATTTTGTTTCTTGAAGGGTTGGTAGTTGGTTTGAGGCATGGGTTCAAACTTTTTTAGGACGGTTAAAGAGAGTTTTCACTTCACAACTGCTAAATAAATTCTAGTAATAAAAAAGGGTTGTACACGACTGTGTAAGGGAGAGAAATCTCAACATTTGAAGATTAGATTGGATCTTATCTTGAAATAATTTGGTATCATGTTATGAAATCAATGACTTTTTCATCAACCTTTTGTTTACATGTCATCAAATCAGCTAGGGTCATCTTGTAACCCATGCAAATTTGGAAGTGGTTGTAAAATGCATCAATAAGTTTATTGGATGAACCAATTGAATTGTTTGGTAGGGAGAAAAAACACTCTAAAGAATCATCTTTCAAGGATTTGGGGAAGAGTTTATCTTAAAAAATGAAGTCACTACATAAGGCTATGTAAGAGGAAACATGGCTAGCAGGGTCTCCTTTCCAACCATATTTCACAAAACTAGGAACCTCTATACCATGTGGAGTTTTTTTCTTAATATCTCCAAGGATAACATAATGATTTTTATGTATTTGTGTAGGTTGACCATTGTTTTTTTATTTAAGGTCTTGATTTGTTGTTAAAGGGATGGAATGTTTTACAAAAGCGTGTTAACAAAATTGGATCATTGTTGGTGGTATGAGATGGAGTGGAATAAGGTGGATTGGTGTATGTATGTGGAGGGTAAGTGACTTGTAAATTTATGAGGGGGGATGGTTGATGAGAAATAAGAGTTAAATTCACAAAGCTAGAAGGATTCCCAATGGAACTACCTAAGGAATTTTTGACATTGCTAGTAGTTTAGATGGTTGTGGTAACATGAGTACTAGTGTACGTAGGAATAGAGGTGAGGGTTTTGATTAGATTAAAAAATGAAGGACCAGTAACCATTATAGAGTATCCATAGAGACAGGGAGAGGTGGCTCACAAAAAGAAAATCAATAGAAAACAAGAATCACAAGAAGTGGGCCAATAAAGAACAACCCACAAACTATTCTTCCTCTAACAACCATTCTAGTATTGATAGAAAGGGAGAAGCAAAAAAATAGGAAAAGCCCAAGCCAAGCTGATAATAATAGTCTCCACCTCAATAGTAGAAGCTAGATAGAAATCTAGGGTAGAAGACCCGATTACACTTCTAAGTCTAAGAGAGGAAATTTTTAGCTCACGTCAAATAATCAAAACCCTCCAAAACCCAACAAAGGGTTAAGAAAAAGAAGAAAAGGGAAGAGAAACACCAATGCTAAAAGGAGAAATAAAACATAGGGCTAACCAAGGACAAGATCCAACACAAGGTCATGAGAGCACCCATGTAGAAAAGAAGATCAAAAACTGATTTCTATGAAAATCACACAAGCAAGGTAATAGATATAGCACCCTACAAATTAATAACACCAAGAGCGACCAAGGCCTTGAAAAAAACTATATAACCCACAACTTCACCCCAATAATGACAAATAGAGCAGAAGTAAAATGCCTCCTCCATTAGTAAGGAACATAGAACCACCAAAGAAACAAGACAACATCCCTACAACCACAACATACTACCAAACATGGGGAAGACTAGACCTCCAAAAATATAGTGAATGAAAACACCAATAAACAAACAAGCTTCTAAACTAGACTTGGTAAGAGACAAGATAGAGTCTCCCACAATAGCCAAAAGGTCCCACAAGGAATAGAGACCAAGATAAAATAAAGGCCAAGAGGTTCCAAATGGACAAGAAAACCCAAAGATATGCAAGAAGTGCTTCAGAACATGCCACCACTAATCAATACAAACTAGGAAGAACCAAGATCCATAAGACCACCCACGAGCATCGACAAAGAAAGTGGACCCACAAGAATGAAAAAAGCACTCTATAACACTCCCCAATAGAGTAGAAGAAGACAAAAACACATGGACCATAATAAATTGATGTCACCCACAAGCTCCCAAGTAGACAAATATATAAGAAATAGAACACAAAGAAGAAAGAGTACCACCCACCAAGCACTCCAAAGAATCCCCAACTTGAGTCAAGTATTTGAGCCAAGAAGAGGCGAGAAGGAGAACAAAATTAATGCTAACCAACAAAGAATCCATGGATAGTCATGGCCAAGAGAAGAAAACAATGGAAATAATCTAGAAAGAAAAAGGATACAAAATCCCCCCCCCCATGCACCTAATGCTAAAGGAACAACCCCCATTGGCAAGGAAAACTCCCAAAAACTCAAAACACCACAATCCTATAACACAACAATAACTTAAGCAAAATGGTAAGGGTGGCACAAAAATGCATAGCACTCAGCATAGGAGTTTTATGCCATAAAATTGCTAACTACCCAACATCCAGATGAATCAATGGGAAAAATGGAGGAGATAATGCTTTTGTACGATTTAGGACATAGAGCAAAGCCCACTTTCCAATTATCTCATTGAAGGGAAACCCTAGAGATCTCAATGCAAAGGAGAAAGAGATCTTGCAATAGGGTTGTCCTAAGGTTTCATTGTAAATTAATTATGGGTTCACCACCAAGCTAGGGCTTGGAAAGAAAAATGAAATGCAAGTTGTAATGCTTCAACCTAATTCAATGCAGCCTTTCACTAAATGACCTAAAATTCCTATAAAATAGAATAGAAACCTCCAAGATGAAATGTGTGCACTTGGAAACCTAAAGGAGCTTGAATGGAGCTATGAAAAACTATAAATTCTTACTTTAATGTTTATTGGGACTCATATGCTAGAATGGGTGCTTTAGCCTTAGATTTGGGTTTCTATGTAAAAACAAGAATATGGAAATTGGGTGTCTGAAATTGTAGAAATTTGGAAAATGACCTAAACTAAGACTCATACACCAAAATTGGTGTATCAGTCTAGTTAGGGATTTTTGAAGCTTCAAAGCCTAAATATGGTATTCAATGTATGCTTTATACTTTCTAATTAATTTTCAAATTCAAAATCCTGATTTGCAACCTATAGAATTCTTCCAAGTATCTCCAATGCAAGGTAACAACTTTGAAAACTTTAAACACTTTCGAAAAAAATTTCAAACTTGATATTTAATGTGTCTTTAAGCTAAAATAGAAAATCAAAAACCAAAGAGAGGGAAAAATGTTGTTTTGTTAGAGGAAAGGTGTTTTCCTTGGTCAAACCTTGTTTTGGTAATCAAACCTTGAAACTAAATAAAATAGGAATGTAGAATAATGAAAGGAAAAAATAAGATATAGCTCACCAAAACCTAGGAATAAGAGGCTACAAACATCTATGAAGTAGCTCCAATGGATGTAGATCTTGACTCTTTCCTTGAATAGGATAGATATTGAGTTGAACACTTGCTCAAATCATAAAACCCTACATTATAATTGTTAGATAAAAAAAAAAAAACACGATGCATGATGCTTGAACAATGATCTAAAATGTTTGATAATCTACCCTTAAATTCTATTGAATGCTCCTGTAAACACTTCAATGCTCTTGTGAACTCAAATTTACTATATGCATGAATAATTGAATGATTGGAGTGAAAATGAGTGAAAAAAACTTGTAGTTATACTTAATTATGCAAAAATTCTCAAAATTACAACACTACAAGCTGACATCAGATCTAGGAGGATAAAATACTACCAAGAATTTAAATTATATTTAATTTTGGGCCACATGGGACTCATATGCCCAAGCTGGCATATGAGTCTCATTAGGCATAAATTATGGGAACAACTTGAAAAATTCTTAGAAAGTTGTAAAACCAAGATCGGGACCCAAAACCACAAGTGGGACCCATACGCCCAAGGTTGCATATGAGTTACAAACCACAAAATATAGGCCAAACAACTTGAAAACACCTGAATTATGATTGGATGTTGATTTTTGTTGGGATCATCTTTGAAAAGATGCATAAAATGATGCTTGTGGATGCAAAATAAGGCCAATTAAAGCATATAAGCCCATTTATTTAATAAAACCCTAGAAAATTGTGAAAGTGTGTTAGAAAACTTTACAACACTCCAAATAAGGGACCAATAAACTCATTTATTTCACAAGGGACCAATACCTAAAGTGAATATATTAGACATATTAAACCACTAAATCAAGGTCATGTTAGGGAGTACTTTTTCCATCATTACATTTAGCCCCTCTTTATTAAGAGGAGGAACTTGCTTCCAACTCACACTAAACTAGTCCAACACACATCAAGAGGGATCCAAATGCACAAATGCTAGTAAGATAGGACAACAATGATTGAGAGGTTTGTGCAAGCCCTTGGGACCAAGGTCTTGTGGAAAAGTAACATATGCACAAAAGAACACATATGAAATTGATATAAATAGCATCATAAAGGAATAAGCATATAGTATCAAATACAAGGAGAGAACAAAAATAAAAGGAGGTGGATCAAGCTTCAAATGTTTGTCCATCATGATGTGGATTAGATCTAGGCTATTTTTCTGAAAGATGCAAGCTCACTCTAAGGAAACAAAACTCTAGTTTTTTTTCTTGGTGAGTAGTCCAATAAGGTGAGACACATACACACATGATTGGTATGCGCTCACACACACACACACAAGTGGCTAAGGGAAATTCATTCCTTAGATAAGATTCCTATCAAAACATACTAAGTTTATACTTCCTCATAACTTTGATAAGGCGTAACACAAAAACAACCTTTGAGCTTCATGAGGCAAGCAAAAATTTGTATGCTTAGAGCTCATGAACAAATAGGATGGCTCCTTAGGAATACAAGGCGGCCATATAACTAAAAATGCAAATGAAATAGTAAGGAACCTTCAAAGGAGTCTTTATTAATTCATATGAGGTCTTAACATAGGGAACATTGTGCCTAATGTCTCCAAGAGAGGACCAATCAAAGAATAGAAGATTCAAGACTTGGGAGATGCAATGTGTCACATCAAGCCACTAAGAGGAATATAATATGCTAAGAGAGATCACACTATTGAGGGACATCATACCAAATGTCATCCATAAAGAAAAAAATGCATCACATGAAGCAAGAAGACTATACCACAAAACATGAGGAATGCAAAAGAATAATGCCAACATATGTCCCCATTTTAAAGAAATTGCTAAACCCCATGCTATTAGTAATTACTTTAAAGTAGAAAATGATAAATACTAACAATAAAGAAGACATGAGAGCTAACTTGGAAAGCTCTTTGCCAAGTCATATGTTTCCAAATAAATCTATTTCATGCAAAATAAAAGGGAGGGGTTACCTCCAAAATAAAAATCAAAACACATGAGGGATCTATGGATTTGGGGTCAATATGTTCTTGCTAAAATATTTTTAGAGAGCTTCAAACTATCATCATTCCCAAAATACACATAGAACTAGAAGAATGGCACAAAAAGAGGAAAAAGAATGAAAAACCTTTTGGTCCAACATGGAAGAGACATGAACTGCCTGACTCCTTGCATCAACCCCAAAAGGAAAACACACTGAAAAATGAAAAAGATAAAGGAAAATATTTTAGTTCAACATGGAAGAGACATGAATTCCTCAACGCCTTACATCATCCCCAAAAGGAAGAAACAAGACAAATGAAAAAGACAAAGGAAATAATTTTGGGCCAACATGGAAGAGACATGAATGGCTCGACACTTTACGTCATCCCTAAAAGTAAAACACAAGAAAAATGAAAAAGATAAAGGAAATATTTTGGGTCAACATGGAAGAGACATGAATGTTTGCATCATCCCCAAAAGGAAAACACAAGACAAACATAAAAGGGGAAAAGATAAACATTTACAACATAGAGAAGAATGAAGATACAAATAAAAGAATGTCACAAAGAGAGACAAACACAACAAACAAAACATGATGGGAGGATCACATCACACACATAAAATCACACAAAAGAAAATAAATAATGCAAAAAAAATACTAAGGCACATGCAATTCAACCTAAAGCAGGTTGTCTACATCTCAACCATGTTCATTGTATACAAAATGTAGACAACTAGCCAAAGGGACAATAGCAAGAGCCAAACTAGGAATACTCTTCTTAGGAGAATTGTCATTGAAGCTCATAGAAGAGGAAAACAATGTGTTAAATTTACTATACACCTTCTCATCAATTTTAGTAATCTCATCATCATAATCATCTAAATTAATCACAACATGAGGTTGAATGATAATGTCCAAATAATGATTTAACTCTTGTTGGGATTTCATTATACGATCTTTTTCATTTCAAGGAGGGGGTAGAATTTTCATCCACTGGTTTAGTCAAGTTTACATCTTGATTGTCTTTTTTTTATTTTTCATGTAAACTACAAGCAAGGGCACAATGTCTATTCCTAGGATCTCAAGCAGCTTAGTTTCTTTTAGTTCAATTTTTGTAGGACTGGGTTGATCGATTGTAGGCCATTTCTTTTCTTCCCCAAGGGGAGGAACAAAAGGAACCATAGGATGTTTTTAAACCACTTTCTCTTTGACTTCGTAAACTTTTTTATTCTAGGAAGGGGATATTTTCATTTTCTCTTGGTATTTTGTATCAAGTAGGTGAAGGTTTTGTGTTTGGTTGGTCTTGGTTATTTAGAATTTCTTTAGGCTCAATCATAGATTTTTCAACGATGGTAGGATCAGGTGGTGGATGGAGCCATGTTTTGAAGGGATAATTTTGATATTTTCTTTTCCTTGAACTTTTGATAGGATTTGGAAAAGAATTCTTCTTCTGGTTTGAAAGGTTCTATAAGCTTGGGCCAAAAAAAATATAAGGAAAAGTTTCCACAAGAAGACAAAGGGTTAAGGCCACTATGATGGATAGTGAAAATTTCATTCTCAATGGAAATTTTTAATCATTTATGTACAATCAAAGGAATGATATTAATGGATTGAATCAATGGATAACCTAGCTTCACACAAAATTGGTTTCATTGCAAGATGATGGAGAATGAGATATCTAATGTTTTCAATCCTATTTCTAAATGAAGAGTGATTTATCCCATTATAGGGTACAAGTGAAACCATTATGCATCTTGATCCATGTTTTAAATTTATCATATATATCTTCAAAGAGTTCATGCAAAAGTAAGAATTCTTTGATGATAAAATTCTTTCCACATACAAGATCTATTAGTATCCCATTAGTGATATTTTCATAATTCAGTTGGCTATGTAAAGATGACCATTGGGTGCATGTTTAATTATATATTTTGAGGAGAAAACACTCTCAAGAGGCTTTTAAGTTCATCCCTTACGAGGAATGGCATATATCACTCCTACTATATCATCCATAGGATCATTATCTATAGGATCATGTTGAACATAATCAAATTTTTATCATTATTATTCTTATTGACTATGGCAGGTGTATTATTATTGTTTTCCTTATTCCAATAATTATGAATGAAGTGACGAAGAGAATAGATAATTTTATTTCCACTTCTATTTTTAAGCACTTCCCTTAGATTTTGTATAATGGGAAACAAGCTAATGTCTATACATTCACTAAGGATATAGACTTGTAATTTTTCAAATGTTTCATCTAATTTTTGTAGGACATCTTATGGGATTTGAAGTGTAGTGTATTAATCGTGGGCCATGGAGGGTTGATTAGTAACACTATCAAGAAGAGAGTTAGAAACACCAATATCCACAATGATTGTGCTTTCTCATGATGACATGAGTCTCAAACTTCGTCTCACTATAGTATTAGCAACATCACAACAAATACTCATGCAAGGGATACTAAATGTAAGATGAATGCAAATGAAATATAAGCTAAGTTTAATGAAATGGCTATAATTGAAACAAAAAGGTATCCAAAACAAACATGAGCATAGAATTAGAGTTTTAAATTATAGAAAATCCAGTGCATAATTTACATTGGGACTAAATTTCCTAGAGGGGTGTATGAGCCTACTAAGAGTTTTTTGAAAAAAATTAGAAAATTTTGAAAGATTTTTATGCTTTTTATGTTGTATGTTCTATAACCTAAGTGAAAATACAAATTTTATATTATTTTCAATGCTATGAGATGCAAAAATGCAAGCTATATGTACTTTCACTAATGAAAAATTTAGAAACCATAGAATTCCAATTAACTAATGTAAATTATCCTAATGCAATGTTAATGCAAGCAAGATCTTGGATGACAATGCACTCCAAATCAAAATTATGATGTTGTAAATCCAAATTCACCAAAATAAAATAATGGAAAATTATGAATTATGAGCTCTAAAATGCTATAAATTCTAACTTTAATGTTGATTGGGACTCATACATTAGACTACACAATTTAGTTCCAGATCTGGTTTTCTATGCAGAAACAAGAATTTGGAAAAAGGGCTTATGAAACTACAAAAATTTGGAAAATGATCTAAATTGGGACTCCTATGCCAAAACTAGTGTATTAGTTTAGTTAGAGTTTTTTGAAGATTCAAACCCAAATTTGGTCTTCAATGTTTGTTATGTGATTTCCAATTGATTTTTAAATTTGAAAACCTAATTTACAACCTATAGAAGTGTTCCAAGTATCTCCAATCCAAGGTGACAAATTTGACAACTTTAAACACTTTGAAATTTTTTTTCCAAACTTTCTCTTCAATGTGTCTTTGACCTAAACCTACAAATCACTCACCAAAGAGAGGGAAAAATGTTGTGTTTTTAGTGGAAAGGGGTTTTCTTTGGTCAAACCTCGTTTTGGTAATCCAACCTTTAAATGAAATGAAACAAGAATGGAGAATGATGAATGAAGAAAACAAAATGTTTCAACTCACCAAACCCTAGAAATAAGAGTTTGAAAAAATGTATGAAATAGCTCCAATGGATGTAGACCTTGACTCTTGCTTGAATAGGATAGATCTTGAGTTGAACACTTGCTTGAATCATAAAACTGTACATAACAATTATTAGCTCAAAAACAAACATGATGCATGATGAATTTGACATGATGCTTGATTCTTGAATAATGCTCTAAAATGCTTGATTATCTTCCCTTGAATTCTATTGAAAACTTTTGAATTCTCTTGTAAACACTTGAATGATCTTGTGAACTCAAATTTGTTATATGCATGAATACTTGAATTCTTGGGGAGAAAATTATTGAAACAAACTTGTATTTATACTTAATTATGCAAAATTCTTGAAATTGCAACACTACAAGTTGACATTATATCTATAATGATAAAATTTGACTAAGAATTTCAATTAATTTTAATTTTGGTCCACACAAAACTCATACATCCAAGGTGGAGTATGAGTCCCATTAGGCATAAATTATGAGACCAATTGCAAAAATGCTTAGAAAGGTATGAAACTAGGATCGAGACCCAAAACCCCAAGTGGGACCCATATGCCCAAGGTGGCATATGAGGCCCAAACCTAGGCCACACAACCTTAAAACACTTGAATTATGATGAGATGTTGATTTGTGTCAAGGTCATCCTCAAAAAGATGCATAAAATGATACTTGTGGATTCAAAATAAGAACAATTAAATCACTAAGAAGCCTATTTATTTAATAAAGCCTTATGAAAGTGCGAATGTGTGTTACAAAAATTTAAAACACTCCAAATAAGGAACCAATAAACTCATTTAGTTCAAAAGGGATCAAGACCTAATGTAAATATGCTAGACATATTAAAATATTAAATCAAGGCCATGTTAGGGAGTAGTTTCTCCATCATTACACCAGATAATCCCCATGAAGATCTGACCTTCCACCCTAGTCATCCTTAGTAGAAATATTCAAAAACATTGAAACACTCCTTTTCCACTTGCAACCATTAGTTTTCTTTCATGTTTTCCACATCTAAGAATGGATGTTATGAAAAGCATCAAGGTGCAAATTTAATCAAACAATTGGTTATAGTAATTAAATACTACAATGAGATGGGAGTTATTCATCGGGATATAAAACCCAAGAATATTATTTTGACTAAAAAATAGAAATCAATGTCTAGACCTACTGTTTAGTTGAAATACTGATGCTTTATGGTTTTGGACATAGAACATAACTTTTCTCCAAATAACACTCAAGGATGCCCTAGAGATCTCAACCCAATAGTTAAATTAAGGTAAGAGATTTCCTAGGGGACAATCCTAGGGGTTGATTTCAAATTACAAGAGGGGTTCACCACCAAGTTTAAACTTGGAAAAGACAATGAAATGTAAGATGAAATGCAAAACCCTAATATGATCCAAACTTGTATTAAATGACCTAGACATGCATATAAATCAAAACATAAAGTTGTAAAACCAGAAGTGTGCACCTAAAAACTTGTAGAGGCTTGAATGAAGACTGGAAATGTTGTTGATCCTAAAATTAAATTGGCCTATTGGGACTCATTCACCATTCAGGGTGAATTAGTTTAAGATATTGATTTCTACACAAGAGCAGGTTTCAAGAAAATGGGTATCCAAATTTGCAAAGATATTTGAGAAAAACCTACAATGGGACTCATTTGCCACCTGTGGCAAATGAGTCCAGTTTTTATTTTTAGGAAATTCAAATTTTGAATCTAGTCTTCTCAATCTAGTCAATCTATTATACAAGGTTCTCACATTCAAAACTCTAATTTGGGGGTTGTACATGACCTTTTAGTGAACATTATGACTTTGTAAATGGGGAGAAAAATCTAACAAGCTTGTAACCTAGTCCTCAATGATCTTTCAAGCTCCAAAGTACCTAGATCTTCAATCACACAAAGAGATAGAGACAAAGTGTTGATTGCTAAGGAATAGGGGTTTGTCTTAGTCAAACCCCTTTTAGATAGTTAAACCAAATGATGAGATAATGAAATCATGGAAAATAATACCTTGGATGATATATTCTAAATCTATAACTCAACATTAAATGGCCATGAAGGATGTATATCTTGATCTTTGAAAATAGGTGTTGAACAATGCTTGATCTTAGATCTTTAATGCTACATCATAACACTAGCTCAATAATATGCTTGACACGATAATGGGGTTATGTGTAGGATCATCATGGAAAAAATAGGTCCTTAAGTGGAAAAAGATTTAGAAAAATTAGACTTAGGAAACTTGACATAAAAATTTGAATAAGTTATCTATATTATTTCAAAAATATGTACAAATAGAATTTGTAGAAAATTGAATGTAGTTTTTAAACTACTAGGTTTTTTTAAAAAAAATCTATTTGGGGAGAATATCAAATTTCAATGCAACAATACTTAAATTTCAAGGAAAAAATAAGTAGGTGTTTTTCTGACCACCCTAACCACAATGAAATGATAATAATTTTCTATAATATTTTAGATATAAGTAGAGGACTCATGTCTCAATGTGATGCATATTTATTTGTAATTTTGTTCCAAGTAAATAATTAATTATGAATTTTTTATTAAAAAATTTTAAAACATATAAAAACTCATATGTTTGACCACCTTAACTTGGTCAAAACTTCATGAAATTCTTTTCATTTTAATCCTATAGTATGTGAAACATATAATGCAATTCATGTTTTAGATTCAAAATATATGATACCATTTGAAAACTATAAATATTTTTCAATCAGCCTATCAATCAAGACTTTAGTCATAATTCAAATAGAAAATGAATAATAATAATTTATTAAATTCAAATTAAAGCATAATTTATATTGGTGAAAATTTGAGAATCTCCTTAAAAAACCCTTTTTTGTTTTATCAATTTTGGGTAAAAAAAGTTGTCATCCACATACCATACAAATACCTATCATATCGCCACTTTTTGGCCCTTCATGATCCTACACATACCCATGGATATTAAATTGGTGCAAAAATTGATGAATTTTTTTCTCCCTTGAATGCCTCAAAATTGATCTTGAAAGCTATCTTGATGGCCTTGTGAAGACTTGGAATTCTTGACTTGATGATATGAATGTATGATGAAATAATTATTTTAAATCTTTTTTTTATAGGAAATCCACTCAAATGACCATTAATTTGATCCCCAAGGCCAACATGGAAGAAATTTGAATGAAAACCCCACTTTTCCTACTCAGAACCTGAAAAATAGGCTAGATGGGACTCATTCGCCCAAGGTGACGAAGGGGTCCCACAGGGGATATTTTTAGTCCTAAAGTGTTGAGGAGTCAAGGCATTAGGCCTATATGTTGATCTTGTCAGGTTTCTAGTTAAAGTATGCCCTATGATGCACAATATGAGGTCATTGGGGCCTACTAATGGTGATATAAAGTTCATAAATGTAATAGGGCCCAAAATCCAATGTGAAAGTGTAAATAAATACACTTTACAACACTAAATTAAGGAAAATAATTGGTCAATTTAGCTTAGAAGGGCCCTAAATCCCATCTAAATGTGTAAAACATATTACTACACTAGATTAGGTCTGCCTTACTTTACAATCCTCTTAAATTTAATGTGAAGATGTAAATAAATTCATTTTACAACATTAAATTAAAGTAGAGTTAAGTTAATTTAGCTTAAATAGGTCCCAAGACCTAATGTGGATGTGTAGAACACCTCACAACACTAGATCAAGGTGATACCCAGTATGATTTATCATTTATTATTCTTGAATTAAGCAAGGGATACTTTTTATACACTACATTTAGCCCCTACTTTAGTGAGAGGATGAACTTGCTTCAAAATCATACTAAATTAGACATTCAAGAGGGGTCCAAGTGTACTGACGTGGATGGTCTAGGATAACAAGGATCAAGGAGGTGGTCAAGCCCCTAAGATGCAAAATCCTAAGTCAAATTGACATAAGCACAAAAGTACATGCACAAGGTGTACAATATGTAGCATCAAGATACACAAAAATGCAATGTCAATAACTCAAAGAAAGAAAAAAAAGAAGGTTAAAAAACATAGAAAATGAGGTGGATCAATCTTTGACCATTTTTCCAACATGATGTGGATCAGATCTAGGCTATTTATCCAAAAATGTATACTCACTCTAAGGCAAAAAAACTCATGGCTTTCTATAGGGTGAGAATTCTAAAAAGGTTAGAAACATACACTCATGGTTGGTATGTACACACACACACACACATGAGTGGCTATGGGGAAATTCATGCCTCAATCAAGATTTTCTCTCAAACCATACTGGATTTATACCTCCTGATAACTTCAACAAGGTGCCACACAATAATGAACTTCATGCTTCATGAGACAAGAAAAATTTCATATGCTTGGAGCTCATGAACAAAAAATATGGCTCCATGGGCATGCAAACTATATTATGCAAGGTGGCCATATAATAGATATTGTAAATGTGGAATAGTGTAAGGGATTTTCAAAAGGGATTTTTCTTAATTTGCACGAGGTCTCTTTTTAAGGGACATCATGTCTAATGTCTCCAAGAGAGAACAAGTCAAATAAATATCATGATCTTAGAGGGAATCAAGCCCAATGACACCACCAAGAAAAGGAAGCATCGTAAGAAGAAAGAGAATCACACAATGAAACATGAGTATCGATGTATGCTCCCACTTTAAAGTAGTTCCTAACATCATTACTGTCAGCAATACCTTTAAAGTAGAAGAGGACATGAGAGATTATTCAGAAAGCCCTATGCCAATTCATATTTTTCCAAATCAAACTACATCATGGATAAGTATGTCACATGCGATCCAACTTAAGGCATGTTGTCCAAATTGTAAGCTTACTGTTATATATACCTGAAAGGTGATCAACTAGCCAAAAGAGATGACAAGTGACATACGAGGACAAGGATACCTAACCCCTTTCCCCCACTTAGTGTAGGACAAGGATGAGCCTAATTAGGTGAAAATAAGTTTCACTTAGAGGAAATAGGTGGTCCAACACAAGGAAGAGCACCACAATCCCTAAGATGTTAAATTTTGTTACTTAAAGCCTTAAATTCATTAGTATCATGAACATGAACTTTATGATATGCACAAAATGATTTCTTGTAGTGAAATTTCTTTCATGTTATTAGAGGGAGGGAAATCAAATTATCTTGGAGGAGTCTCAACAAGATACCTTCTTGATCAATGGTAGAGGATGTTTCATGATTTTGCGACAATGATGTCTCCTTCTTAGTACAAGATGTCATACCTACACAAGACTCTTTAGATTGCAAGATTTTGTACTTTTCTTTACACAAGGGTGTAAAATCTAATGAATTCAAATCATTAGTTTTTTATGTGATGGCATTGAAATTAAATGAAGATTTTTTATTTTTTTTCATTTCTTGCAATGGATAACAAGCGAGACCACTAGTGTCAATTAGTTCAAGGTACACTAACTTTAAATTCAACTTAGAGGAATATTTTGTTAGAGTGCTAATATTAAGTGAAGGTTTTTTTCATGGGTTGATTTCTATGAAAGGAAAATAACCAAGACCATGAGATGTTTCTTACATTTTAGGCTCAATGGGAACATGGATACCTTGTTCTCTAGCACCACATCCTTTTCAACTATATCCAAGTTGTGTCATAAGCTCATAACCTCCTCCATATAGGTTTTCTAGTTCTTTAGTGGAAAACAATTTCAACATTTATTCATTAAATCATGGATGGTATGTCATTTGGTTGTGCATTAAAATGGATGGGAACTTGTTGCAAGGCTATATGAAGCATAGTGTGATAATTAGGTGAATTTTGAATTAGTTCCCATAGGGATACCTTTGCAGGAGTATTCTTGAGTTTTTCAACAAGATCATACTCCTTCCGACAATGTGAAGGAAAATGAGAAGGGCCTAGTAAGATAGGTTGAGTTAATGGGAGAGTTCTTGGTTGTGGATTGTTTCTAGTGTTATATGTATGATCAATGGTATTATGACTCGACTATTGTGATACATTATTCTTAGGTGGGTAGAGGAAAAGTTTAGGTTTTTTTTAGTTTGATTTTTGTGTGAAGGTTGATATAGCATTATAGGATTATTAGGATGTCCCATGGGATGTGTAGGAGGTCCATTAATCAAGGGGAATATAATGGAAACTTACGCATTCATAACCTTAATATTCTTCATTTGATGTATTTCTAATAAAGGGAAATCTAGAATCACCTTTTTATCATCACCTAAGGAAGCCACCTTACTATTATTGTCATTTTATTGCACCATGATATTCTCTCTAGGAGGAGAGTTTTTAGATAACTACAAATCAAATGTTTTTGGCATTCAAGGATTGGTTCTTCCAAAATTACTTCATTGAAAGTAGGGGAATGATCAATGGTTGGATTTTCTTGCTTGTAAATGATGGTATTTCATTGTTCACTAATGTTTTCTCTAGGGGAATATAGGAAATCAAGATTCTTGTCTTTCATCGATTGTATTTTTTAACATCAAAGTATCTTCTTCACAACTAGGAAAGATACTAGGAGAAGAATTCCCATGATTATCCAAATTTTCACTCCTTTGTTCCATAAGGTCTTCTAAGATAGGATAGGTGGGGGAAGAATCATAAAGAGGGTTGTTATAGACCTTAAATATTTTATCATCCAACACCAACATATCTTCCTCACTTACACTTTCATCCTATAAAATATTATCAAAAGAGAACATTATCATGATTACCTACGGTTGTTTCTTCTTTTTCATCAATGTCTTTCCTAATAAGAGAGGTAGAATGAGAGAAACAACTAGGATTCTCAAAATTTCATTGATTTGTTCTTCTAAAGCCAAAATGTCTTCATTTCCAATAGGAGAGATACTAGGAGAAGACGAAATATGATCATTAGGAATGTCTAAAGTTGTATTCTCTTTCACTAAAAAACTCTCATAAGGAGGGGATATGAAATTTTTCCTAGCATGCCTAGAAAGGTTAGGTACTAACATTGTTTGAATGAAAATGAAAAGAACTTCTAACCATCTTATGCAATGATTTAAGAATGAAAACAATGTGTATCCAAAGATGAGAATTAATTTTATCCCATGTATGAAAAACTTTAAGAATGCAAAAATGTATACCCAAGAATGAAAAACATTTTTATCAAACTTATGCAAAGTTTTATGAATGTAAACATTGAATATGAAAAAGTGAAAAGTACTTTTATCCATGTTATGAAAAGTTTCAAAAATGTGAAAATTTTCAAATCTAATGATGCTTGTCATTAAAATGGTTTAGAAAATGAGTACCCTAAATTGATGTTTTTGACCAAGATGCATAAAACAAATGTTACCAAAACTTTCTAGACTTATAGTATATGTTACCAGGAGGCTTAGAAAGCACAAAAATGATGTTTTCAATGCTGTTAAAGGTGGTTTAAAATATGGATTGGGACTAATTCTCCTAGGGGATGAATGATTTCTTGTTACTATTTTTTTCTTTTTTCAAAAAATAATTGAGTGATTTTTATGCTTTTTATTGTGTATGATTTGTAACTTAAATTCAAAAGCAATTTTTAAATGATTTTTAATTATTTGAGATGCAAAAATTTGAAACCCTAGAATGACAATTAACTAATGGAAACCCTAATGCAAATTCAATGCAAGCTAGATGTAGGATGATGATGGCTTCCCAATCAAATTAAGAAGATATTTGAAATGCAGATTCATCAAAATGTTTAGTTGAAAAATGCATGCTTTATGGTTTTGGAAATAGAACTTCACTTTTCTCCAACTAATATTGAAGGATACCCTAGAGATCTCCACCTGAGTGGAGGGTATGTGCAGGATCATGAAGGCCCAAAAAGTGGTGATATGATGGATATGTGTAGGGTATGAGACTAATGACTTTTTTTAATCCAAAATTGATGAAACAAAAAGGGATTTTAAAGGAGACTCTCAACTTTCTACCAATATACATTATGTTTTACTTTGGATTTAATAAATAATTATTATTCATTTTCTATTTGAATTATGGCTAAAGTCCATATTGATAGGTTGATTGAAAAACATCTATAACTTTGAAATGGTATCACATACTTTGAATTTAATAAATAATTATTATTAATTTTCTATTTGAATTATGGCTAAAGTCCATATTGATAGGTTGATTGAAAAGCATCTATAAATTTGAAATGGTATCACATTTTTTGAATTTCAAACATGTGCCACATTCTATGCTTCACATACAATAGGATTAAAAAAAAGAAATTTCATGAAGTTTTGACTAAGTTAAGGTGGTCAGGACATAATGTTTTATATTTTTAAAATTTGTAATAAAAAATCATAATTAATTATTTACTTGGAATTTTTTTAAAAAACATGCATCACATTGAGACATGAGTCCTCTACTTATATATAAACTCTTATAATTTTTTTTATCATTTATTGTTAGGTGGTCAAATAGACACCTACTTCTTTTTTTTCCTTTGAAGTTTAAGTACTACTACATTGAAATTTCAAATTTTCACCAAATAGATTTTTTTTTTTTAAGTAAACCTAATAGTTTAGAAACTACATTCAATTTTCTATAGATTCTATTCTTACATATTTTTAAAACAATATAGATAACTTGTTCAAATTTTTATGTCAAGTTATCTAACTTTGATTTTTCTGAGTTTTTCTCCACTTAAGGGCTTTCTTTTTCCATGATGATCCTGCACATATCTTGGAATCAAGGTAAGAGATCTACTAAGGGATAGTCTTAGGGGTTGAACTTAGATTACAAGCGGCATTCACCACCAAGTTTAAACTTGGAAAAGACAATGAAATGCAAGATGAAATGAAAAAACCTAATATGATGCAAACTTGAATTAAATGACCTAGAAATGTGTATGGGTGATCCCATAATACTAGTTTACAATTTTTGGCCAAACTAGACATTGAATTGATTTTTTCTAGCTAAATCTTCACTTTTGGGCACCTATAGTGGCTAAATCGTGAGCAATTTGAAGATTATACAAAGTAGTTATTTGTGACATTTTTCTATAGATTCTAAATATATTTTTTCAATATTTTTGGAATTAGATTACACTTCTTTTTCTATCTCTTTCAAAAACTAGGTTTTTTCTCAATAAACACCATTTTTAAGGAGTGATGCTCATTGTATACAACATAACATTTTTTCTATGAAGGATAAAATTCTAATTTTCTCAAATTTAGATTTTTAACTACAATATCTCGAGAGTTTTTTTTATATAGTTTTTTATTGAATATTTTTCTTAATCAAGTTTCGAAGTCAAACCAATTACAATTCAGACATAGGCAAACTGTATACAATGTAACCATTTTTGTATGTATCAAAATTCAATTTCTTTTTTTTTTTATCAAGGACTTCAATATCTAGTACATTGACATTTTCCAAATTTTTTTTCCTTTTGGTAATCTGCCATTTGTCCTCATGTGCAAAACAAAGAACTTGATTTTTTGGTGAAAAACCTACATTCACAAGAACTAAAAAATAAATATAATAATTAAATTAAATTTATAGAAAATTATACTTTTTTGGATTCTTATTATAAAAAATACATACTTATAAAAAATAAATTTTAAATGAATTTATTTGATTCCCCAAAAGTTAAATCAAAAGTGATTTTTTATTAGCATTTTGATTGGTGTAAAGGAGACTATGTTATAGGCATGGTTTAAAACCAGAGGGGTTCTATCCAAGGGGGTTTGATCCAAGGTGGTTTGATCAAACCTTCTTCAATTGAAATCATTTAAATGGAACTTTTCAAGGCTTAAATCATTATATTTTCTAAAATATGCGATTTTAGCAAAAATCAGGATCTCCTAAAAATTGTAAACTAGTATTATGGGATCACCCATATAAATCAATACAATAATTTGTAAAACCAAAAATGTTCACCTACAAACTTATAGAGGCTTGAATGATTATTGGAATTTTTTTTATCCTAAAATTTTGGCCTAATAGGACTCATTTTCCATTCTGGGTGAATCAATCCCAGATCTAGATTTATGCACAAGAGCAGGTTTTAGCAAAATGGGTAACCAAATCTACAAAGATCTATGAAAAAAACCTATAATGGAAATCATTTTCCACTTGTGGTGAATGATTCAAGTTTGGATTTTTTTGAAATTAAAATTCTAAATCTACTCTTCTTAGTCTGCTCAATTTGTTCCTCTAGGTTCCTAGATCTAAAAGTCAGATTTCAAGGTTGTAGATGACCTTATAGTGAATATTATGACCTTGCAAATGGGGAGAAAACTCCAACAAGCTTGCAACATAATATTCAATGATATTTCAAGCTAAAATCACCTAGATATGCAATGACATAAAGAGATAGAGAACAAGTGTTGATTGTTAGGGAATAGGGGTTTTCCTTGGTCAAGCCCCTTTTAGGTAATTAAATCAAATGATGAGATAATGAAATGAATGCATGAAAATGAAATAAAGAACATAAATCATGGACAATAATACCTTGGATGATGTCTTGTAAATCTCCAAATAAACATGAAATGGCCATGAAGGATGTAGATCTTGATCTTTCACAATAGGTGTGGAAGAATGCTTGAGCTTGGATATTCAATGCTACACCACAACACTAGCTCAATAACATGGTTGATGCTTGATATGCTTAACATAATAATGGATCTTGAATTGTTGCAACCATTGTCATGTACCATTTTTAAAAATATTTTATTATTGATAAATATTAACTCATCTTATTCTTCCATTGGTTAATTGGGAAAGCATAGGAAGAATAAATAATTTATTATTTATTATTGTCCAACTATAATTCAAATTTAGAGGACAATTAAATATTAAATATTTTATTTAATTGAAAAAGTGAGGCATGTGGCTTATTCATGTTTAATTATAAATCCCAAGATTTAATTTAGAATATTTTATGATAGTTATGATAAGATTCTATGACAACATCTATGACAGGTTGTCATAGTGGGAGTTATTGCCTATTTTTAGCAAGAAATCAAGTGGAGGTTATGAAAAGTATTTATGAGACCTATTTTGGAGGGAAATTGGTAGGAATAATATTATTTTATTTATTTTTCCAAGTGGGGTTCATTTAGGTTTTCTCCTCTATATATTTGCAAACAAAAACACATTTCAAGCATCTCATTTTATCACACAAAAACTTTGCCAAAATTTCTCTAGATATTGTCTTCAACAAATAATATTTTGTGAATGAGAATCCATTGGTTGAAGGTATCATATGATGAAACCCATTTGGTACATGATGTTAATTTCATACAAAGGTTGCATTAGAGCTTCATGCAGTTGCAAGATTTCAGCTTGTTCGTGTTTACAGGCTTTCAGAGTTGTAGTTTGAGCAAATTTCAGAGTGGTGTTTCCAAATTTGTTTCAATTTTTTTTTTTCTATTTTTGTGACTTAAAATCACTCCCATTTAACTTTAATTTCATTAGAAAATAAATTAATATAATCTTGGGCTCATTCATTATCATTTATGTGCTTTTGGGTGAAATTGGGTGTAGTGAAATGGTTAGTTTTGCATGTTGATTTGTGTCTATGATTAAATATAGAAAATTTATGATATGTACATAAGATAATGATGCCATAAAATTAATATTAAGATAATTATCAATATTTTATGTTTCAAGAAGTTCCCCTTTTTATTTCTGTTAAAATTTTCAATTTCAGGATCAATGGGTATAGGGGAAAATTGGGTGTTTTGAGAGTTAACTAAAAATAATTTTCAGATTTTATTGTTGGATGCACATATTTTGTGTGGGAAATTACAATGGTATCAAACATATATCTTTCTATCGCATAGGGTGAATTAAGATGTTGAGGTGAGTCATGGGTTTCTTTGAATCTTTATTTAAGGGAATGCGAGAAAAGGACAATGAATTTGCAGCCTCCAAAATTGCTAGATGGTATGAAGAACATAAAAATATTAATAAAATTCTAAAATTTCAAGAATATTGAAGAAAGATAGGAAAATTCATACCAATGGAAGAAGAAATTATCAACATTTTTTATGAATACTAGCAAAAACAAAAAGCTTTCCAAGATATTGAACCATTTGAAAAATATTATAGAAGGAGAAAGAAGCAGAAGATTAGTAATCTAGAACTAGAGCAACGAAATATTGCTAAGAAAGAAGATTTTGTAGATGCTAAGGAGCATAATGAAAAGGAAGGATTTAATATGAAAAAGGATTCAAACAAAAACAAACCAAGAAGAAAATAAAGGAAGCATCCAACTAGTTGAAGATGATGAAAATAAGGATACCATTGTACAAAATTAGAATAAATATGATATGCAAGGTGAAGAAAGGGAACCTTTATTTGTTGAAGATATTTCCATTTTTAAAGATTGCACATGCCAAGAAAAGGTTAATGAAGACAAAGAGGGAAAGGTGTCTCTTGTTAGACGTGGACAACACAAGATAAAGGAAGATGCATCAATACATACATTGTCTTCTAAACTTCTATTTCGTAAGCCATTGTTTGACCTGCAGAGTAGTTTTGTGGATGGGTATGCTTTTGAGAAGAATATTTTGGTTAGCTCTAATTCAAGATTTTTGTGTCACATAAATGGTGTTATTGAGGATATCCTAATGAAATATCATTTGGAAAATATGCACAAGAATTTTATTTTCAACCCAAGGTATGAAAATATTTCATATTTGTTTCCTTCTATGTCAGTAAAAGATTGTTATCATGAAAAGAATCAAAGGAATGGCATAAGGAGGAAGGATACAAATTGTAGTGTAGGGAATGTGGCATCTTTAATTCAAACCCAAACTTGTGTTTTCATATGGGATCTAGGTAATCTCTTGAGGATTAAAATAGTTAGATGCATTATTGAGTTCTCCATCTCTTTCGTTTGGAATAAAAGGAAGTTTATGAGGATTCATATAGAGATTTTTTTTCTTTCTAATGACATTATGAAGGAACAAATGTTCACTTTTGATGAATTACTTGTGCAAGCCAAGTACCACACTTGAATACAATATTTTGGGTAATGGTCAAATGGAGATAGGAATAGTGAAATGTTTATCATGGGAATGTGGTAAGGAAAGAACGTTTCAATTTCATGTTTTCAATTTTATTATGAACATGGCATAATATTTGTGGGATCAAGATACATGCAATATTTCTACCATTTTTTGTATAGAGGATTCATGAATAGGAGACAATACAAATTGCCAAAATCATGGAGGCGTGGCAGTGGATCATCCTAGTGGGTGAACAAGAGATGTGTAAGGATCTCTTATTTATGGGCTTTGAAGGAATGCAGTGTGAGAAACAATTTTCAGCTCACATACAATCTAATCCAAACAATTTTGCAAATGGTGAAGTTTTGAGTGACATGGTATGAAATCTTATTTTAGTTAAAGTTGATAATATTTTGATCATCATCCATACGTGGGAAAATATTTGGGAGCAGTTTAATGTCATTAGGAGTACATTAAAGCAACATAATCATTCTTCTAGGGTATCTATAGAGGAGATTGACATCACTTATGTGGATCAAATTATTATGAGAAAAAATATGTTGTTGTTTTTGAAGGTTCTCATAAGTATATAGATATGGCTGAACGAATTTCCTTTCATTATGTGGTTTATCATAGCCTCCACCTTGCAAACGTTGCTTATTTTTATGTTTCCTAATCTTGAATGGATAATTGCATACATGCACACTTGCACATGGGATGATTGGTATACATTCTATGATGTGTTTTTAGCCAATATGAAAGTTGATTTATGCCATGATGGATTATCATGGAGGAGATTTGAGGAGGAATCTCAAAGTAGCTATATTGGAAGGGAGTATCATGAAAATGATTCATTATTTGCTAGTAATGATGAATTCTAGCTTATCAAAATTTTTAGATCAACAATTTATGCAAGAAAAATAAAATTGGAAATACAAGAACATAAGAAGAATGGTGAAAAGAGTTGTATGGTTCAAAGGTTGCAACCTATGTGCAAGTCATGAGTACTCAAGGAATATGGGAAGTTGTAGCACAAGAAGCATTCAAGGAGTTTGTTGAGGTAACTAACTCATGTTATGTCCTTAACACTTCATATTTCTCATGAGAATTCTTTATAGGGTGTGATGATTCAAGAAAAGGAGTCACTATGTGACAATACAAAGATGGAAACAAATGAAAATTGATAGCATAAAATCCAAATATTTTGAAGAGAGCTTCACTATGAAGTATGGGGAGGTAACTTCTACCATGTTTACTTTTGAATACTTCAATGATCATTCAAGTTATAGTATATATGTGGTAGAGAATAATCACAAGGTGTTGGAGTTATTATTGGATAAACATGATTTGAATTATGAGAAATAAAATAGGGTAAGGAAAATCCAATTTAATGATTTTGATATAGTATGCTTGAAGGGTAGAAAGGAGGTAATTTATTTTTTGGTTTATTGTTTCTTATTTTTTTGCAGTGGTTTGTGTTTTGTTTCTCTCATCATGTTTTCACTTTTGGATTTTCTTTGGTTTTCTTGTTTATGTTCATTATGTTTAGGTTTATACTATTTTTTGGTTTTATATGTTTATGTTTACTTTGTTCAAGTTTTTGTTTTTTTGTGTGTGCTTAGATGTGCTTGCCTTAATTTGTTTGTGGTCAATTTTTAATTGTTTGGGTTTAGGTGTGTTTTTGTTTTTTTTATATGTCATTGGTTTCATGTTTTTATTTTTATTTTTATTTTTATTTTTATTTTTATTTATTTCATCTTATCCCTTGAACTATGTGCTTCCTTTCCTTCCCCATCCTCTCTCATTTTTAGCCTATCATTGTTTGAAATTTACCATTTTCTCCTCTTGCTCTCTACCATCCTAATGATGGTTCATGGAGTTTGATCTTAACTATTGATGTAAAAATATTCTACACAATTGAATCTAGAAAATATTCAGAAAAATTGCTTCAATATGGATTGTGGAAACTTGATATCATTAAGGAGGTAATTGTTGATGATTCTACCAAAATTCTTATTGATTTTTTTGAAATTCATGATGTTGGGAAGTTAAATTCTAAGATGGTAGAATAGGTCATAAATTTATTTTCCATTAATATTTCAAAAATGTTGAGAAGTGATCAATATGTGCTATTGGATGGACTCAAAGATTGCATAGTCTTCCATCAGAATGAGCCTTTGTTTGTAGATTTGAGATCCAAAGTTTGGTGGATTATTTTATGCTATTATAAAAATATTATTGTTGTTCCTCAACTATACATTTTTTTTTCTAGAGAAGGTCATGAAGTTGCATTTAACAACCTCCAAATTGAGGCAAAGTATAGAACAATTAGTGTTGTTTTCAATAGGGCCTATCTCTACAGCATAAAGGTAAAAAGGGTAATTGATTCTTAGTTGTGTATTTTATGTTGTGATGGATGTATTTACTATCACATCAGTACTATGGGATACAAAATTCAGATTTATGATATAATAAGAAGTTTTAGATATCTTTGGTACAAACTACTTATTATTGGTGCATACATACAATGGAAACAAAATAAACTATTGCTTGCAGATCTAGTTTTGGAGAAATGATGGTGCAAATGATTTTTTGCATGATGTTACTTGCTATCCCTCAAATATTTTTCTCTTATAGATAAGATATTTAAGTTTAAGGTAAAATCTAGGCCCACTAATGTGCATTTCAGCCATTTATATTTTAGTGTTTGGTTGATACAAGTGATTGTTTCCTCCCAAAGATGTAATTGTTATTACACAAGATTTAATGCATGTTATAATATTCATAATGGTAGTACCAATTAGATTTATATCAATGGGAGAATTTTTAGGAGTTTCAGGTTTAATTTGCTATAGGCTAGTGCTTACATACATTTGAAGGCATTAGGTGAGTCTACAAAACTTCTTTCGGAGTCTGATGTAGTCCAGAACAAGAATGGGAGTGAATATATCAAAGATTTGCATGAATATATTTTTTTGGTTTCATCACATTGTTGCACAAAAATTTGAGTTTCCTAGTTTGGATAGTATTCTATGGCAAGAATTATCTCACTTGACAGGTAAAAAAGCTAAGCTCTATGGATAGTTTAGCAAGATTTATCACATTGGAAAAATGATTCTAAAGCATCTTGCTTTGCATTGCTTGAGGAAAAGAAATATTAAGGAGGGAGGAATTGTCATGCCACCCTTTTCTTAATACCTGAATAATGATCAATATTAACCCATTTTACTCTTCCATAGGCTAATTGGGCAAGCATACGGATAATAAATAATTTAATATTTATTATTGTCCAAATATAATTCAAATTTTAAGGACAATTAAATATTAAATATTTTATTTAATTGCACAAGTGAGGCATGGGGCTTAATGATGTTTAATTATAACTCCCAAGAGTGAATTTAGAATATTTTATGATAGTTATGACAAGACTCTATGACAACATC
The DNA here is from genome assembly GCA_007258455.2 of Sequoia sempervirens. Lineage (NCBI taxonomy): Eukaryota > Viridiplantae > Streptophyta > Pinopsida > Cupressales > Cupressaceae > Sequoia > Sequoia sempervirens. Next base: position 177,612 of record VDFB02343350.1, on the reverse strand, counting down.
TATGACAGGTTGTCATAGTGGGATTTATCACCTATTCTTAGCTAGAAATCCAATGGAGGTTATGCAACGTATTTATGGAACCTATTTTGGGTGGAAATTGGTGGGAATAATATTATTTTATTTATTTTTCCAAGTGGGGTTCATTTGGGTTTTCTCCTCTATATATTTTCAAGCAAAAACACATTTCAAGCATCTCATTTTATCATACAAAAACTCTATCAAAATTTGTCTAGACATTGTATTCAACAAATAATCTTCTGTGGATGAAAACCCATTGAAGATTGGTGATCAGTGGATGCAAACCCATTGGTTGTAGGTATTAGAGGATGAAACCCATTTGATACATGAGGGTGATCTCATATAGAGGTTGCATTAGAGCTTCACACAATTGAACGATTTCAGCTTGTTCAATTTGTGTGTTTTGCAAGCTTTTGGAGTTGTAGTTTGAGCAAATTTTAGAGTGGTGTTTCCAAAAAAATTTCAGTTTGTTTCTTCTGTTTTTGTGACTATAAATCAGTCCTATTTCACTATAGTTTCATCAGAAAATTAATTAATATAATATTGGTCTCATTCATTATTAGTTATGTGCTTCTGGGTGAAATCGGGTGTAGTGAAATTATTAGTTTTGCAAGTAGATTTGTGTCTATGATTAAATCTAGAAAATTTATGATATGTAATAACATGAGGCTGTACCATTATTGTAATTTTAAGATAATTATGAGTATTTTATGTTTAAAGAAGTTTCCCTTTGTATTTGTGTTAAAATTGTCAATTTTTGGATCAATTGGTATAGGGGAAAATTGGGTGCTTTGAAGGTTAACTAAAAATCATTTTCAGATTTGATTGTTAGATGCACATATTTTTTTTGGGAAATTGCAACAATTGATGAAAAATTATACTCTTGAATGCCTCAAAAATGATCTTGAAAGCTATCTTGATGGCCTTGTGAAGACTTGGAATGCTTAACTCTTGAGTGCTTGACTTGATGACATAAATGCATGTTGAAATAATGATTTAAAAACCCACTCTTCCCACTTAGAAACTTAAAAATATGCCAAATGGGACTCATTTTCCATCCTAGGTGAATGAGTCCCACTAAGATAGGACTCATTCACCCAAGGTGGCAAATGGGTCCACAGGGGCTATTTTTAGTCCTAAAGTGTTAGGGAGTCAAGGAATTAGGCTTATATGTTGATCTTGTCAGGTTTTTAGTTAATTTATGCCTTGGGATGCACAATATGGGGTCATAGGGGCCTATTAATGGTGATATAAAGGTCATAAATCCAATGTGAAAGTGTAAATAAATACACTTTATAAAACTAAATTAAGGAAAGATTTGGTCAATTTAGCTTACAAGGTCCCTAAATCCCATGTGAATGTGTAAAACACATTACAACACTAGATTAGTTACACCTTAGTTTACAAGCCTCCTAAATTTAATGTGAAGATGTAAATAAATACATTTACAACATTAAATTAAGGCATAGCTAAGTTAATTTGGCTTTAAAAGGCCCAAGACCCAATGTGGATGTGTAGAACACCTCACGACACTATATCAAGGTGGTATCAAGTGCAATTTATCATTAATTATTCACAAATTAAGAAAGGGATGCTTTTTTCTACACTAAATGTATGAATGATGTTTTCAAGAAATGGGACTTTGAATTCAATTGGAGTTGCAAATCTTCAAATATTTAAGGATTTGGAGTGGGAAAAGATCGGGTATGATTTTGAATATTGCATGGTGGATATGCTAATTGGTATTCCAATTCTTGTACACTTAGATCTTAAGTCTACTATTTTTTAGTATTAGTTCAATGTAAGATATCATCAGAGGTCCAAAGAATCTAGAGACAACCATTATTACATAAAGCTATGAAGGATTCTATGGATGTTTTTCATATTCATGATTTGGTAACTCCATCACTAGGAATTGAAATAGCTAATGAACATGATGTTGGGAAAATGCAATAAAGAGTAGAACAAAAGAAGCTTGACAATACTCAATTCAATATAGAGAAGCATGCGGCAGGTGTTTTACAAAATCAATGTCACAAGAGAAGCTAGAGTTTAGTTCATCTTCTCTTGGTCTTGTAATTAAGTGACAATGAGCTTGGAAAAGTAGGCATACAACTCTATGCATTACTACATGGTTTGGATTTCATGTGAGAAATTGTAGATTATGAAGTCCAATTGTTGCCCCTTTGTCTTTTGCTTCTCAGGACTCTTCATTTTCCCTAAACAAAACCTTATATATAGTTTTCTCTCTCTTTCATTTGAGATATACAAAGAAATTGTATTCTAGCTGCTGCAAATAATAACTATTTGATCGACTTTTCTTGTAGACATAACCATTCTTTGGTCAACCACTTAAATTGGTGTCCCTATTCTTTATTTTTGTTTTGTGCATTTGATTGTTGTTCTAATTTTATTAATTAATTGATATTTTATCTCCACTTAGTAAACTTTGGATTAAGATAATAGTAAATCTCCTTAAATATAAAAAATTTACGGCTTCAAGCGCCCAAATATATTAGTAAACAATTTATTGAAAGCATATGTCAATATCTTCAACTAAAATTACCAAATAGCTGGTGGCCGAACACTTCCTCACTACGTGAAACGTTTTTCAATCTGAAACGTGGGACAAGCTAGGTAGTGGGATTAACAATCACGTGACATTAATGTCTTTCATATTTGCTCTGAACCTTCGACCTGTTGGAATCCATTTTACTAGGGATTTGTTTGTGTGCTGCGCAGATGTTAAGATGAGGTATTCGCAAAAACAGTGAATTACTGCCTTTTCTGTATTCTATGTATCTCAATTCAATGTAAAAATGTAGTAAACTGTGGATTAAGATCATAATAGTGAATGTCCTTAAATGTCAAAAATTTACGGTTTCAAGCACCCTCATATATTACTAAACAATTTATGAAAACCATGTGTCAATATATTCAACTCCCTCGCTTACGCGAAACATTTTTCCATCTGAAACGTGTGACAAGTTGGGCAATGGGATTAGGGAACATCATACGGAGAGCGCACATTGTTATTGGTTTGAATTGTGTGCAAAAATGCTATAAATAGGAAATGCCATACTTGAACTTCTCAAAGTTGGTTATTTTGTCTGTGAATGTTTGGAGTGAAAAATGGCATCCCGTACGAAGATAATATGCTATATTTTGTTGGGCCTTATCTTTGCGTCGACCCTGCTTGACGCTGCGGTGACGGAAAAGCGTGGTGGTGGAGAAGGTGAACGCGGTGGTGACGGTCCAGGACATGGTGGTGAAGGGCGTGGACTCAGTGAGGATTTTATGGGTCCTGTTCCTCCTAGTACGCGACATCGTCAGCCTGGAAATGGTGGTGGACGACGTGGACTCAGTGAGGATTTTATAGGTTCTGTTCCTCCTAGTACGCGACATCCTCATCCTGGACATGGCAGTGAAGGACGTGGACTCAGTGAGGATTTCGTAGGTCCTGTTCCTCCTGGTACGCGACATCCTCATCCTGGACATGGTGGTGAAGGGCGTGGACTCAGTGAGGATGCTAAACCACATTGGCGACCCCATCCTCCTGGCAATGGTGGTGAGGGACGTGGACTCAGTGAGGATTTTATGGGTCCTGTTCCTCCTAGTACGCGACATCCTCATCCTGGCCATGGTGGTGAAGGACGTAGACTCAGTGAGGATGCTAAACGACATGTTGGTATTCCTGCTTATGGTGGTGAAGGACGTGGACTGTTGGGTTTTCCTGTTCCTATTTTGCCTCATCGTCATCCTGGCCATGGCCATGGTAATTAAGGGGCTCCGGTTGGATATAGACCGACGGCATAAATAGTTTAGAAATGGTGTTTAGTAGGAAGTATAAAATAAACCTGACTTCGGTCACTTGTTGCCTGGTACCTTGGCGGTGATGTACGTCTGTATGTGTGACACTCGTTGCTTAGTTCCTTGATAATAAAGCCTGATTTCGGTCACTTCTTGAATGCTGAGAGCATATGTTATATAAAACCCTCAAAAATCTTAAAACGCATTCGTTTAAAAAATGTTTCGATGGGTACGACAGAAAAATTTCAATAAAAACGTATCTTCTAATATATAGTAAAATTTAATTATTGAATATGTAATATAGATAAGATGTTCGAAGAGAGTAAGGTGATTGTTTTAGTTTTCTTATTTATTTTAATATCTTAATTTCATATTAATGAAACAATTTAATTACAATTTATGTATATTAAATTTTATATTTTTTTGATAAAGAGTTGAGCTTCATCAATAATTAATAATTTTTTTAAAATTATTTGTAAGAAGTTAGCATATCATATAGTTGAAATAAAATTTTATTTTGAATTATTTAAATAGTAATTCAAGACAATTACTTGTTGTGCAACTAAAAAAAATTATTATAACAAATTAAAATTTGGTTCAACAATATTTTTATCTTCTCAAACCTTAAGGGTGGTTGAAAGAAAAAAAGTGTAGATATAACAATTATTTTTTCCCACCCTCATTACCTAATTATCAATCTTTTTAATAATTAAATGATCTTTAATTTGACCACAACTATTTTCCAAGCTCTAATGATCCAATTTGATAATATTTTATCCTCAAATAGTTTCTAGAAGGAAAATAAATTGTCAAACTATTCGGTTTTGTGTCATGCCCAAAAAATTTTGCTAAGAAAATTCAACTACTTTTTTGTTTTAAGGATCATAACCTAAAATTTCCAATAGGTTTTGATGACACCACATTGAGCACTATGCAACCAAAATAGGTTAACAAAACACACAATCGACAAGGGAATTCCTTTTAATTGCTCTTAAATTTAAGAAATAATAATTGCACTTATAACTTATTACAGGGTAGAACTTATGCCATACATCTTCATCATAGGATTAAAATGACTTTCTGGACCTAATTCTAGAATTAGTTTCACTTGAGTACCAAGCCATCTACTACAATATTACTCTAGTTTCTTTCATGAAATCCTAAGGAATGTTGAACATAGTTTTAAGTAGGTTTGATAACACTAGGCAATACCTTTAAGAGGTTGTCACAAGGTAACCCATCAAGATTAAAGGACCCACTAATTCATTATAGTAGAAAGATTCCACAAGGGAAAATGTGATTTAAATACTAGATATTTGGCTTGCAAGCCTAACATGTACTTAAAGAACTTTTAATTATTATGATTAGGGATATTATTAAACTTATTGTTACTATCATCATTATTACTTTTATTTATTAAAATGAAAATTTACAAAATATTTTAACTAGATCCTCATTATTATTTTGAACTTAATATTTTCTTTCGTAATTTTTCTAAACAACATATGTAATGACTATTATTACTTTGCACAAGATTGAGATTTTTCATAAGCATATTCACACTCGTACACCAATTCCCATAAATTTTAAAACTTGATGATCTTAAATTAATTAAATGTCTAGACTTTAAAATATTCATTCTTGTCTACTTGACTTTCCTTACCACCAATTTTGTAGTTAATCAAATTGGATCACGTATTGTGACTTCAGGGAATATAATTGCTAATTCATTGTAAACATTTTTCATTCTTAACAATGTAATCCAAATTTGATGTATACCACTTTACTAATTGAAAATACACTTATTAAATTAAAAACCAAATTAGAAGAATCCATAAAAAATTTCATAATTTCTATTAGATTTACTGGATTGACTCTCATTAAGGAAATAATGATTCCCCATATTTTATTTTATTTTTTATTTTCTCAAGGGAGTGGGTGCTTGTTATATTTATGGATGATGACAAATTTTTCAAATATTAAAATAATTGAAATAGTCCCTAAAGTGAAAATTTACATATTTAACATAATTGCTTTGAGTTGTTTATGTAATCCATATTAAATTTTATAATGCTCATATTATTATTAGGATGAAAGATCACACTAAATTCATTGCATACCCCAAAAATTCCAACTAGCATTTGGTTGACTCGAATAAAGGGACAATGTGTTCAAATTATGCTCAATAGATGGGACATGGGTCTGACAACACTTGGCTCAATAGACAATAAGAGCAATAAATAGCCACAACACATAATGAGAAATGCATAAAGAGGGTGCTCATCCAATAATTAATTCCCACCAAAAATTTGCAAGTTCCCTCACCAATCACCATCTAATTAATACTAGGTGCTATAACCAACCACCAGTACTCTACAAGAAGGTGTACAACCATGACTTGAAATTTATTGTATCTATTTATGATTGGAACTATTTTTTTCAATGGGGAATGGGATTAAGGTTGCATAAATTTATTTTCCAAAAATATTATAAAGAATGCTATATGTACACTACAATCTCCTTGGATTGCATCTGCATCCTTATTTCTCTTGTTTTCTAAATTTTTCACAATTAAAGACGATTTTATTTTTCACTATAATTTTACAATCTAGGGAGAGGGGTTGATCTAGCTTAAAACCCATAATTTGATATGCTATTTATTTGACAATTGTTCACTATCATATCAAGTGAAAGTGGTAGCACTAGAGCCCAACTCTTCTTCCAAAAATCAAATAGTTAACTCACAACATTATGATGATTGGTCAATAGCATATCACTTCTCTTCTTCAAACTTTTAACCTAAACTTTCCTTGGTCTTATACTCACACAATAAGGGGATAATGCAACAATGTCCATATCCCACCACTACTTCTAAGTGGAGTGATTTGGAAGTGATGTTTAGGGGGCACTTAGATGCAACTCTACAACTCTTGAATTCTTGCTTCTATTTACATAACAACTTTTTTATTATTATATGTAGTGTAGAAAAGTGTATCACTCTACATTTTCACACTTGTTTGGGACCTCCCTACTAAAATTGGGCTTCTTTATGTCTTATATGGTCCTATTTTGCATCCATAAGCCTTATTTAATGCATTTTTTTGAGGATAATCCCAAAACTTAACTAATGACCAATCATGATTTAATGTTTTTGGGTTCTGGGATTCATATGCCACATTGGGCATATGGGTCTCACCTAAGTTTTGGGTCCTGGATCTGAATTTGGCATATAACGTAACATTTCTTGAAATTTGTATCCCAAGCCTAGGCTACTAGGACTCATATTCTCCAACTAGCCTATGATTCCCACTTTACCTTGGACCTATTTTGAATTCAATTCTTGGAAAAAAATTATTCTCCTAGGTCTGATGTCAGCTTGTAGTGTTGCAATTTCAAGAAATTTGGCATAAACAAGTATAAACACAAGGTTAATTTAGATAATTTCTCCTGAGATATTCAAGAGAGTATTCCTATAGCAATTTTATGAGATGAAGAGCATTCACGAGCTAATTATCAAGCATTTTTGAGCTATATTCAAAATTCAAGCATCGTGTCAAAGTCATCATGCATCATTTGTGTTCTTGAGCTAAAATTTGTTATGTAGGTTTTCATGATTGAAACAAGCATTCAAGTTAAAATTCATAACATCTAATCAAGAGTCAAGATTTACATTCATGCTAGGAATCTCACATAAGTTGATAGCCTTTGTTATAAGGGTTTGATCTAGGTGTTTTAAGGCTTGAAGATCCTTTGAAGATGAAGTTTCAAGATTGAAGAAAGTTTTCAAAGTTTTAAAGAAGTTGTCATCCTCACAGAAAGACACCTATAGGGTGGAATTCTAAGTTTCAAAATTAGAGATCAGATAGAATAGAATATATAGAAGATCACTAGAGGATACCAGAGTTTCAAACAAACTCTAATACTGGGAATAAATCATCACTTTGGGTGTATGAGTCCCATTATACCACTTTTTAGACATTTTTTGTAGATCTTGGTTTAAGAGTTGCAAATTTCAAATTCAACCTAAAACCCTAAAATGAGACTAAATCACCTAGCCTGGCATATGATTCCTAATGTACATCAAAATTCATAATTTTGGGATTGCAAACCTTGTTTCAAGAATCTTCAATTTTTGAAGTTCCCCTCTATTCATTCTTAGTTTCTTATTTTGATTTTAAGTTTCATTTCCTAGGTTACATAGCTAGATTTGCATATCATTTCCTTTTCCTTCTTTATAATCCTTTTCTTAGTGGTGAACCCCCTTTGTTTAATCATACCCAAGGAAACCATCCTAACCCTAGCCCATTCCTCAATCAAGTCAATTGGTTGATGGTCATTTGTTTCCTTTAAAGAACTAGAAGAAATAGGAAGGTCCTTACCCTCTATGTTCCATATCCTAAAAGGTGGAGCACCTTATTTTATTGTGTTCATTATGCTTAACCTATCCTTTGGACAACATGTTTTTGATATGGAGTACATCATAGTCCTATATCTAGCTCGCATTAGGTTGCATTTTTTAATCTTGCATCATTGAATTTCATTGAAATATGTAATTACACATAATCAAGACAACATACAAACCAAAAAACTTATAATGAACTAAGAAGCTGCCAACTTTAGTGTAAAAACCCTAATTTAGTCATAGTACATGTTATTTTACTTGATTTCTAAGAATTTTGTGTTGGTTATTTTTCATCATTCGAACCCTTCAAAAACCCTAATTGGGACTCATATTCCCCTCTAGGAAATTTAGTCCCATGTCAGACCTGAAACTACATTTTCTAGCATTAAAAACCTTATTTTTGTGCTTATATTTGCTATTGTTAGATTTCTATTTCAATTTACTAAGTTTTTGTTACATTTATTTTATTACATCTAGCTTAATGTGGTGCATTTGCAAACATAATAATTGGAATTAAAGAATATGATTTATATTGCATTCATTGATTGTCCTTTGCATGAGCTTTACAACTTGGTGTCCTATTGATAATACTATAGTGAGAAAGTTTGAGACTCATGTCATCCCATGATAGTACACTCATCATGGATCTTGGGTTATCTATCTCTTTCACTCTTAGTGTTGACACTAGTTCACTAGGTGAATGATTGAATTTTGTTGCTTTTATGATTGGGAGATAGAATAACAATCTTCCACACTCTCATTCAAGAAAACCCTAGGGATCTCAATTGAATGTAGAAAGGGAAAAGAGATCTTACAATAAGGTGTCCTAGGGTCTGATTATGAACTAAAGAGGGGTTCACCACCAAGATAGGACTTGGAAAGACTAATGAAATGCAAGAGCTAATTATGAAACTCAACGATATGAAAGACTTGAATAAAACACCTAGAAATGCAACCAAATCAGAACAAAAATCCAAGAGATCGGGCATGTACACCTAGGAACCTTAAAGAGATTGAATAAATTCTTGAAATTTTGAAAAAACTAAATTTAATGTTGAGTGGGACTCGTAAGCCATTCTGCACAATTTAGTCTCAAACTAGGTTTTCTTTGCTAAATTTGTAATCTAATAGTCTTTGATTTGAATATTCTAAAACCATAAAAATTGGTAGTCCTGGGAATCATATTCCCAAGGTGGTTTATCAGTCCTAATATTCTTTTTTAGAGTTTTATGATGTAATTTTTCCCTCCAATCTTTTCTCTTTCTACCCCTATTTTGTTTCTAGATCTGAAACTCTAATTTCAGGCCTATAGAAGAACTTCCAAGATCTTGCAAGTGAGGAGAAAACTAATAACTTCCTTCAAGATTATAACCTAGTATTCAAATATCCTTCATGCTCCAAGACACATACATCTAAGATCACACATGTAAAGAGAAGAAAAACTTATTGATTGTTAGTTAATAGGGGCTTGCATAAGTCAAACCCCTTGAAGGTAATTAAACCAAATGATGAGATAATAAAATAAGGACATGAAACATGAAAATTTTTACCTTGAGTGATGATTTGTAACATGACTCAATAATCTAGCATGAAGTGGTCATGTGGAATGTAGTTCTTGATCTTGAAAATAAGTGTAGAGAAATGATTGATCTTGGATCTTCAATGCTACATTACATCATTTGCTCAACAACATGCTTGATTCTTGATAGCCTTGACATGATGATGAATATTGAATTGCTACAATAATTGATAAAGATTTATTCCCTTGAATTCCTTAGAAATTATCTTGTAAACACTCTTGATTCTCTTGTGATGTCTTGGAATACTTAACTCTTGGGTGCTTGAATTGATATCATGAAGGATTAATGAAATATTATTTGAGACCTTGTTTATATAGGAAATCCATCCAAGTTACCATTTATTAGATCCCAGAGACTGACATTGATAAAATTTGAATTTGAAACCTTGATTTCCAACTCAAAACCCTAAAAAGGGTCCAAATTGGACTCATATGTCACCCCTGGGATATGGATCCCACAAGAGCTTTAAGAGAGAGAAAGTGTCTCAAGCAGTTAAGAGTCTTACCTTAGAACTCAACCTTGCAACCTTTGAATAATGTTCAAAGTCATGGAGGAACCAAAATTCCTCCTCCTACAACCATTACCTCTATTCTCATCTATACCAACCCTCAAGTTATAACAACAATTCAACCTACTAGCAGCATCTTTCATACCCTGGGTATTTCCACTATCAATCCTAGTACCTTTGTGGAATCTCATTTCATATCTCCTACCAATTTACCTACCATAAGAATTTCATTCACTTCCCCTCAAATATATATACGTCTCCACCATATTCACCTCCATCTCAAAACATAACCAATGATGCCATTCTTAACCAACTTTTGCAAAATGTTTCATCCCTTCAAAAGAAAATTTCCACCATAAACCAAAATCAAAATGTCCAACCTCCATACTATGTCAAAAGCAATCCCTTATCTTTGGAGATAGTAAGAACATCAATGCCACAAGGTTATATATTCTTATGTTTGAGAAATATGGAGGGAAAGGATAACCTTCTAACCATGTTTCCACTTATATAGCATTATGTAGTGATTTTTTCCTTAAGGACAAGCTCTTGGCAGAGCTTTTCCCTAGTTCCTTAAAAGATACCACTTTATAATAATGGTTTTCCTTGTTAATGAGCAACTCAATTCATTGATTTAATGAACTTGTTTAGGATTTTATTAACCATTTCCAAGTGAACGACTCCTAAGATTAAATTAACTAATTTAATGAGATGTAAGAAAAAGGAAGATGAAAAGTTTACTAAATTCTTTTCACACTACTAATTGCCTTATTCCCAAATCGACATAAAGATTCCCAATCCCTAGCTACAATGAATTCTCAATGAGAATTTGTGAGCTAAGATACAAGATAAGATTGTTATGATGATATTTCCTTCCTTTGTAGACCTATGTACTACCCCTCTTGATTATCAAAACTCGGTTAGTAGTCTAGAAACAAAACCTAGCACTAGCCATCTTGACATGTCTGAATCCACAAATCAAAATAATTATGAACCATTTAGAAAATAGAATAAAGGATTCCTTCAACTAGATCCCCCTCCAACTAGCTCAACATGTTGATACCAAAGTGGCTACTATAAAGAAGACAAGCCCTTTTACATTTGGGGATCCAGCTAGACAATTTACTCCCTTACTGAGTACCTTCCATAACACAATGTTACAACTTTTAGAATATAAAATGATTTTGTTACCTCCTATTAAAAATATTGATCCTATTATGCCTTTACCTTTGAACTTTAGATAAAATTCTTATTGTAATTATCACCGAAAAAAATGGACATGACACAGAACATTGTAAGTATCACAAACATCTTGTGCAAGACCTCATTGATTCTAGTTAACTTCAAATTGGAGGTGTTAATGATAAAGGAAATAATTTTTTTTCCCCTCCTAACAAAAAATTGCAAATATTTACCAACCCTATGCATAATCATAAGATTTCATTTGTCAAGACTAGTGAAACTAATAAGAATGATGTGATGAATGTTGACATCAATGATGACAACATAGATACTATTGAACAAGTTCCTATGGATTCTATTAAAAAAAGTCTTGTGGATGATATGGTTGTATTGATCGAAATTGTACCTCATAAGGGTTTAACTAAAAAACCTTTTGGCATTGCTTTCTCATCTAAAAATATCATTAGAAATAGACATGATGGTCCACTTTACATAGCTGACTGAACCAATGACAAGCCCACTAATGGGATATTAATTGATCTCATTTGTGGAGAGAATGTGATTAGTAAAGAATTTGTACTTGTGCATGAACTCTATCAAGAAATATATGATCAACCAAAATCTTGGATAAAAATGCCTAATGGTTTTTCTTGCACTACGATGGGATTGATCACCATTCCTTTAAAAATTTAACTAAAATAATTAGATGTCTCATTCTACATCATCTTAGTTTTGGATCAATTCTATTTCAATCTTGGGTATCCATGGTTGTGCTCCATGGAATTCATCCCATTGGTTGTACATAAATTTTTGAATTTTCCTTTGACAATGAAATATTTATTGTGCACCATAGTGGCTTTAATCCTATGTCTTGTCATGGGAGCTTTTAATTGGATTTATTTTTGCTTAAGCCTATGGAACCTATTAAACCTCATGAGGAATTATTTTTCAAATCCTATCAAATCATTAAGTTGAAATGCATAACAAAACTATCCATTAGAAATGTGGCTCAACCCATGATTGAGACTTCTATCCTTGACAAAACTATGATTAAACCAAAAAAAATTCCAAGTAACCAAGAACAACCAAAGATAGACCCTTTTCCTATCTCTTATAAGTGACCAAGAGACAACCAAAAGAATCCCATCATGCCTCCTAAGATAATAAATGCTTACAAAGATAAAGAGAAGGTGGTTGAACAATCTATCATGGTTCCTTTCATTCCTCCCTTAGGGTAGAAAAGAAAACTATGGTTGATAAATCCACTCCTACACAAACAAAACTTGAAAATCATACTAATATAAATAGAAATGCTAGAGAGTGTAGGAAAATATATTATGCTATTGCTTGAAGGTTAAATAAAGAGAACAACAAATAAAATCAACATCCAAACTTGACTAGAGTAATACACAATGAGTCTCCCTCTTTTCCCCAACAAAAAGACCCTATATCACAACCACAAAAAGAGATAAATACTTCTTTAGACATTATCTTTCAGCCCCCTATTGTGATTAAATTTGATTATGATGATGCCATTGCTAAAATAGATGAAGAAGTGCATAATGAATTAAATTCATTTTTTTCCTCTTCTATGAGATTAAATGACAATTCTCCTACAATGAGTGTTGAATTTGGTAATGACCCTATTACTACACTTGCTATAATCCCTTTGACTAGTTTTTTACCTTCCATATATGATGAAGGAGATTGGGATGTAGATGACCTACTAATAGGTTGAATTGTATGTGCCTTACTATTCTTGTTTTTATTTTCTTTTTCATGTTACCTTTATGTGCTTGCATGTCTATAATGTGATCCCCCATACCATTCTATTTGATGTATCTCTCTCTTTATGCATTCCTCTATTCATATCTACATTCTTATATATGTCATTGTAGACTAAGGATTTTTGGCAATAGACTCTCTTACACTTTGAGGGTTTTTCACCTAAAAGGAGACATCTGTACAAAAAATTGCAATGTCCCCACTGAAGAATAATGCAAATATGAATGAAATATATCTAAATATAATTTATTAGATGTAAATAACTGATAAAATATATTGATCACTAATGCAAAACTAATAAAATGTAGATTTTTTGCAAACACATTGTGATATGCAAAATTATAGATTGAATGTAATATGAAACAAGATGAAGTGAAATAGAAAGATTGCACCTAGAAACTAAAAAAGGTAGGGATGAAGATTGTAAATGTCTCTAAAATTTTGGAAAATCTAATTTTTTAGACAATTGGGACACTTATGCCAAGTTGAGCAACTTAGACCTAGATAAAGGTTTTTGCCTAGAAAGTAGTTCAAGGAAATGGGTACTAGAATCTGAAAAATGATTTGTAAAATAAATTTTATGGGACTCATATTCCACTATTGGAAATGTAGTCCACTTTCATTTTTTTGGAAATTCTAAAGTGCAATCTATAGGTCTCAATATACACTTTGTTTCCCAACTAAAACCTAGATCTAAATTTGCAAAAACACTTGCCAAAAATAATATAATATGATTTCTAATGGGGTTTTTCCTTAGTCAAAACCCTCATTTGGTAATTAAACCTTGTAGAAATAATGAAATATGCATAAAACCCTAGCCTGAAGTGTGTATAAGACTAGGAAATTTGAAGCAGGACGCAACCCTATTCTATCATGCAAGAATAAGACTTGCAAATTAATTTAGAATAATGCAATACTCATTCCAAGAGACACTAAATCACATTAGAAATGAATCTTAATGACATGCAAAACTTCCTTAATCTGAATATATAGAGAAAATGGAAGATGGAATCACTTTGAAAACAAGTCCTTAGGATTGATTTGATGGCTTGTTACATCTCCTCAACCTAGATTTCTCCATGATTATCCATAGACACCCATGATAAATCCTTTGAAATGTGAGATCTTGGAAAAAAAGTGAGCTTGAAGACCTAGAAAAACCCTATCTTGTTGTCCTAAAGCTTCAAGTTTGTTGTAGATAGACTAATGAATCTTCTTGTGAAAGATATTTGATACTTGTCTCTTGAATTTGTGTAGTAAAAAATGACCTAGCTTACTTGAAAATGACTTTAAAACATATATTTATACGCATCAATACCTAATTTTCTATTATTTAGACCTAAGACGGTAAAATCCATGAGACATTTTAATTAGGTCGGTAACTTTCCTGCTCAAAATTGAAAAATCCCCCAAAAGAGACTAAGTAGCCACCTTGGGAAACTTAGTCTCACCAAAGGGGAAACATTCACCCAAGATGGTGAATGGGTACCACTAAAGGTTTTTGAGGTGGGTTTCTAAAATTTGAATGATTTAAGTGTTATTTGTTAGGATTTATATGATTTTTTAAAGTGGAATAAGCCTCAAGGTCCAAAATAATGAGTACTAGGGGCCTATCAATGTTAATTTAAAGAATGATTAATGCAAAGGTTCCCAAGATAGGCCTAAATTAGGCCACATATTATACTATCTCCAAGAAGGAGTACAATCTTAGTGTCCACATTTAGCTCCCACTTTAGCGCCCATATGACTCTATGTACATATGCAAGCTAAAGGACTCTAAACAGTACACTATGTAAAAAGATATTCAAATAATAGGAGAATGAATCCTTGAGTGTAGTTATTTGCAAAACCACAACATTGGAAACTGCATTGTTGATTTGAATGAAAAGTACTTTTCAACCCTAATGGAGTAAAAACCCTAATTTTTAAAAGAAGAAATAAAAAGTAAAGTAAATGGTCACTTTCTTTATCATTTTACCTTTGTGTAGCTTGAGACTAATGAGAGAAGAGTAAAAGATGTCAAGCAGATGGGGTTACGAGCCTATGAGATTAGACATTCTATGAGACTAGGTGGCACACAGTAAGCATCAACATGAGGTGAGTTGATTCTAATACCTTTTCTTAGTCTTTATGCAGTTATTTGATCATTTTCAATTTATTTATAGGTTAATTTAGGATCTTGGAATTTTTTTTACAAAGTGTCCTATTTTTTCGTGAAGTATGTCATTTGTTTACAAAGTGTCCCAAAAGGGTTCTAAATTGTCTAGGGCCTTTAGGAAAGCATACTAGAACAACTTTAGTACACATGCATGAAAAATAATGCAAAAATTAAAGATTCTAGATTATTTATAGAGCATATTTGTTTTTTTTTATTGTAAGGTACCCACACATTCACGTCAGCATCTGGGGGGTAGGCAACTAATTTTTCTTGGAGATTTAGCCCCTACACTTATAGTAGAGGACATAGAGCACCTACAGGCTATGGGGATTTATTGGGTGTACCTCATGCCCCCCATGAGGTACCATGATGCTATGTTGATGGCTCTATGTGTGCGTTGGGATGCAAACACCTGTACATTCCACCTTCCAATTGGTGAGATGATGATTACTCTAGAGTGTGTGTACCACATTCTCCAATTTCCTATTTGGGGAGAGCGATTATGCTTCTAGAGAGATCATAAATTTTACAAGCAGAATGTCAATATGTAGTATTGTCTAGATGGGGTACTGCATGATGAGTGGGTGAGAGGATGGATCAATCTAGTGATGTTATGTTCTCGAGCCCTAATGGTGAGATAGATTATGATGCACATAGTGTCACTAGTACGCATCTCAGATGGGCATGCAACATACCTAGAGGGAGGACTAGTACATGGGATGGCAAAGCATAGGAAATTATACACTTGGGGGCATTGTATCCTAGCACATTTATACTATATCTTATTTAGTTTGTTTTTTGGGAGGTAGAGAGCATGCTGCACTATATGCTTCTATAGGTTTGGTGCCCAAGAATATCACATGTATTGGGCCTACCAGTTTCCCATGCACTACATCCATTGGGCATCTTCGGGCCTTTACATATCCTCTATGACAGTTATGACAGTACATGTATTTATACTTTTGGAGAGTGAGATTTGATCAACTATAGGAGGACAAGATATTGTGGAGACCTTATCAATTGAAACTATAGTATCTAGATCACACTAGATAGTTGAGGAGGTTATAGCTAGATATGTTTTTGATTGGTTGACATGATCACATAATACATCCCTTCTACTACAATTGAATCATGCAATAGTTTGGGCAGATTCAAACACCACCAAAGGCATGACACTTTTTTAGGAGATTAGTGTGAAGTGCCTAGAGACTAGGTGATACAACAAAACTCACTTTAGAAAATTTTTGATGAAAAAATTCAAACATAGTTTTAATCCAAAAATATATGCACATACAATCATGGACTATGGAGATTTATGGGTTTTAGTGGAAAATATTGTTGAGAGTGACTCTGATTTCTAAGATCATGATGATCCTCCATTCTTTGACATGGAAAATGTCAGTGCCATAGGAGATTATGAGGGATGGTGGATAATATAATTACTAGCTACCATATTTTTGATAGATGAGCCTATAGCAGATGCAAGACTAATGCCACATTAGGGAGATGATAGAGATGATAGGGAAAAGGAGACATAGTACAAGGCTACAGACATATCTATTTGTGTCATTGATTTGGAGTATGATGAGGATGTAGATCTTGACTATAATGGCCAAGACAAAGGAGACAAGGATGAGGACAAGGATGACCAAAAGGAGGATGAGGAAGATGTTGAAATTGCGTGCCTCAATCCCATAGGCTGAAACCTCTTGTGAGCAATTTTTGTGTGACTATTGAGATATCTGGTTGATCTACTAGTTGATCCTAAACTATCATTGTGACCCCTAGATTGTCTTGGAAATCGATGTAACTTGAAACCTTTGGTGTAACCTAGAATTTTAGAATGATGTTTTGGCGATGGTAGAAATTTTGGCTCATATTTACATGACCTTTGGTCTATCTAGCAGATGCAGTAATCGCTATGACTTGCTCCTATTGCAATGTGTGCTGGTGATGGGAATTGTCTTGCCAATGGGTTGGTGTCTAATGGTTGTTGCGGAGACTCATGGTGACTAGAGTTATCGGGGGGAGACTTGAACATTCAGTATAACTTATCCTGACAAGAGATGTCTCACCGATGGTTATTCACTTAATGTCATCGGGGTGACATGGAGGCTCGGTAAGAACTCTTGGGGACTAATGATTGTCTCATCAATGGTTTAAAGAGAATATCTTTGATTTCTCCCACCTCTGCAGAAAGATTTCTGATAGCTTTCTGTTGATCTTTTAATAACCTTTTCAGATCAGTAACATCATTAAGTAAAAGATCAAATTTCTTAAAAATAGCTATAATATCTGAATCTGCAGAAGAATGTTTGAAAGAATGTGAAGAAGAAGTTTCTTTTGCTTTTCTCTGCCATGGTGGAACTTTATATCCATGATCAACATCTTTGGAGTGATGTGCAGAGGGCTTTTGATGT
This sequence comes from Sequoia sempervirens, assembly GCA_007258455.2. NCBI lineage: Eukaryota > Viridiplantae > Streptophyta > Pinopsida > Cupressales > Cupressaceae > Sequoia > Sequoia sempervirens. The sequence continues at coordinate 159,749 of VDFB02343350.1, read as the reverse complement.
AGTTTAAGCTGCTTTTCAACATCTTTTTTCTCTTTTTCTAGTTCTTTCATTCTTGTTAGATGTTGATGGACAACTCTTCTTCTTTCTTCTCTTGTGCAGGCTATTTTATAGGGGTCCTTGGATTTTTCAATCTGAAGTTTTGTATTGATATCACCAATTGTGGTTTTTAACAAGGTGACCAAAAAATCCTCGTCTGAGTCAGAACTTAGTTCTGGACTGCTGCATGAATCAGATAGAGTCTTCATTTTTCTTCTATCTTTGGATCTTAGCATAAAATTAGAATCTGGGACAATTTCTACAAGCTCAAATAAATCTATTAACTGATTAGTATAAGGTACAATATCCCACTCTAGATTGGCTTTTTCAAAGCAAGCATATATCTTTGTTCCAGGGTTTAATCTTTTAGGACAATCAGTTGCATAATGGGGTCCATTACAAATGAAGCATTTGATCCTCTTATTTGACGAAGTATTTCTTCTTTTTAATAACCAAGGAGGGTTATTTGCACTTCTTTTTTGATAAGGAATTGCTCTATAATGCCTTTTCTTGCCATATCTACCATTTTTGCTTCTTTTGAATCTAAATTCTCCATCATGGTAGTGTCTTTTCTTTTTAGAACATTTATGGCACCTGCAATTCTGTCCACAACCTTTTTTCTTCTTGAATTCCTTCAATTGCTGGAAATCTTTTAGCTGGTTAATCAGAGGAAGATTACAAAATTCTTTCAGATTACAAGTGTAATTATATTCCTCTTTGTTTAATTGTAATGCTCCTAAGAGACATTGTTTTTCTAACTTGTATCTGATCAATCTTCTCAATGTAGGAAAACTAACATCATCAAGATGCTGATTTTCTTTTCTGATGATATAATCTTGAGCCCAAGCACCTAATCCACATGGTAATGAATTAAGATAATACTGCTTTGTTGTAAGATTATGCATCTTATTAGCAGCTACCATGTATGACTCAAACATACAGTTATAAGCATCAAATTTTGCTAAATTTTTAGTAACTAGCTCAAATGTAAGACCAGTATCAGAAAGAGAAAGTTCTGAATCTTTATTTGCAAAAATTGGTTCATCCATATAAACAGGTTCTTCTATATCAGTGTCAACACCGATTTCTTCTAACCAATCTTTCAAAGGCTCTTTCTGTTCTTGAACTAGAAAACATTTTTCTTTACCTACTGAAGTATGTTCCTTAGGAGGTAAAAATATCTGTATAGACTTTTTCTTAGAAGAAGTCGATGAAGCCGAGGCTGAAGAAGGTTTTTTTCTCTGTATGAGGATCTTTTGTTTAGGTTGGGTTATTGAGCTAGTTTTCTTTGGAGAATGTTGCTTTTCTCCATCAGAACTACTGTCTTTGCCAGTTTGTGTGACTCTAATCTTTTTTGTATATAATCTGACTTTTTCCAATTTCTTTGAAATATTGGACAAAAGAATATTTTTTTCATCAGCATCATCTTTTCTAGATGTTTCATTATTCTGCTGATTTCCATAGATATGAGTCAGATAGTTATCTTGATGTTCTTGAACAGAGAGAATTTTCTTAATGCTGGTATGTGTTTGGCCAACATCATAACTTACACTGGCTACTTCATTAGACAAAGATCCACAAAAATGTTCAATATTCTTTGTTACAGAGAAAAGTTGTTGCTGATCTTCAGAAATAATATCAATCTTATCTACAATATTTACAGAAGTATCTACAGATTGTTTAGCATCAATTGCTATGTCATCAATATTATCTTGTGCAGAAGCTAACCACTGAGAAATCCAATTTCTTTGTGCTTCTGAATTCTTTTGTTTCCTTCCCAATTCTGTATGAATCTTTGATTCATATCTTCCCCACTGATTTTTATCAGGATGTATTTGTACAAATCCATCTGAAGGGGGCCATCTTCCTGGTTCTAAACTGATTATTTCTTGTTCCTGATGGTTAATTTCCATTTTGTACTTATGTTTCTTCTCAGTTTCTGCTCTAGGAAGATGTTTCTTAAGAGGTTTTTCTCTTAACATGCATCCTTTTTCACTCATCTTTGTGAGTTTTATTCCTTTCCCTTTTTTATCAGACTGGGTTTCTGGTTTAGAAGTTAAAGCTAGTCTTTGACTAACCTGCCTAGCCAGTCTATCTATTAGTTCAGGGTTTTCAAGAGAGGAAGGTATTTCTCTATATCGAGGAAATCGAGAAGATTCAATATTTTCTTCAGGATTAAAATCAAGGAATGGCTTATTTGAGGTAGTTGGGAAGTTTTTTGACATAGAAAAAGATCTTGATAAGAGTGGTGCAGAATAGGAAGTCGAAGGTCTCTCTGGTTGAACAAACAATGGCTGTTGGTCAGGGAGACTCTGGAGGTCAATGCTTGCTAACCTTCTACTCTGGACTTTTGGTCTTTCAGAAAATAGTCGGGTAGAGGGTAATGGAAGGTTTTGAAATGAAGGTTGAGATTTATGGATTTGTTGTTCTATTATAGGGAATCCTATATCAAATCCAGTTGCATCTATGTGCCTTCCATGGCTGTCTACATTTGCATTAGCCTCAGTATAACTGACACCTGCTGGAAAACGTGAAGGGGGGAAAACAGTATTTAACAATCTATATACACAACGACCACCAACAGTCGCATACACAGAATCAGGTTGCAATACTATTCCTTTAACTTGTAATAACAAACAGAAAGCAGACTGTACATATTTATCATTGAGATTGATGGTGAAGTTAGGACGAACTGACATTAATGCGTCACCACCATTTTCTTCATCAGTAGATTTTACTAATCTACCTTTAAACTGTGCTATAACAGCTTGATCCCAAATAGTACACCGAGTATCTATTAGAGTGGCAAAATATTCTGCTCCTATATCAAAATTGAAATGGGGATGAAGGATTATATCAACTAATGAGAAGTGGACATGAAAATATCCTTTCTCCTTCCATCTTTTAATATCATCTGATAATAGGAATGGTAAATATACTGGACATATTCCAACTCCAGAAACTCTAAGGTTTATTTCTGATTGTCTAACAGAATGCATTACTTTTGCCTTTATGCCTTTTTCAGGATATAAATATGAGATCTTTATATCTGGAAACTTAAAATTTCCTTTATCATCTACCAATTCATCTTTATCTTGAAAATAGTTATGAATCACACTTGAAAGAGAGCTACTTGCATTCATTGAGCGCTGACTTTCCATAATGGAGGAATAGACTTACTTGGAAGCTTTTAATCCTTTCGCTGCTACAATTTCTGACTTACTGCTCACCCTTGGCGCCTGTCCTTCGGCTAAAGCGGGATTTACGGTCTTACTGCAGGTCCACAGTTACTCGCGATAGCTCCAATACAGAATACTAGCTCCAATAGACTTACAATGGGGTTTAACCAACTCAATGAGGCAAAGCTAACTTCAAAATGACTATAATAACTATGATAAAGATAGCAATGAACATTCTGGCTTTTAAGAACAAACTGAATCCAGATGAATAGTGCGGTTCTCTTAGTGTTTTTATGACTTGAGATTCAAGTTCTAAAGACACAGGCATTAGAAATGGTTTTTAGGCTCTGATACCAATTTGCGGAATAATCTCAACAAGAGTTCTGGAAGCAAAAATGATATATACCAAATCCAATGACACAGATCACACAAAATAAACAGAATAAGAATAGGAAAATTTTACATTCAAAACTTGTTCCACTATGAAAACTCATTACAATATAATCAGATTCTGATCATCCAGATCGCACATAAGGCGCAGGAGAGAGCATAAGTCTGATATCCTAGACTCTTCTATGACTCTTTCAACTCGATGTGAAACTTGGTGTCAAGCTTGTTGTGTTGAGATAGGCGTCTCCGAGGTCCTTTTATAGCAAAAGACTGATTCCATCAGAGCGGAACTTTAACCTTCTCTTCATAATATTTTGAAGTCCACCAATAGAAGAGTGACAACAAAAAGCATCTTATCCGTAGCACCGCCATAAGGGTAGATACATGAACAAGGATAAGAACCAACCGACAAAATTCCTGTAGCCATTATAAAAGGCATGAACAAGGAATCTTCAACAACCGTGATTAGGACTCGTGTCACGTACACGATGACTTTACACCCAAAAGTCACTATGGGTTTTGCTTTTTTGTGGATAGGTAGCATCCTATCTGTCACGGCTTAACGTGGGTGACATCACGGCATAGACAAGCCCTTATGCTAGCTTCCGAAGGGAATAGGATCTAAAAGATCATCTGGTAACTCTGAACAAGCTTTTTCCCAATCTTCCTGAGTGGCATTGAAAGCATAATCTATTTGAACCATATAATCATTTGAATAAGCAATATCCTTTTCTATTCTGGCTGCAAGTAAGGTTGGCCGCATTGTAACTTCGCAGTTTTGGATCCTGACTTCAGCTCTCCAATTGTGCTCCAAAGGATAGTATTCGATCCTGGGAAAGTAATATCCATTATGAGGATAGGTTTGTAAATAATCTGTAAGACTATCACAAATTGTATGGGTTAAACCAGGATGTAGAATTTCAAAGAATTCTTCCATATCTTCATTGAACCTGCCACCAACTAAATCAGCACAATCTTCAAAATTATCTTGATGCAGAGAGATGCGAGTAATAAAACCAAATTTGATCAATTTTAACAAATTCATTTTACTTCTTTTAGACCAATTCATACCGAACAGTCCTTTAAATCTGATATGCATCATCTGTCTTCCACACCAGTAGCTGATTGGGGCGAATTCCATCCCAATTTCTTTTTTGAAACCATCTTCTTCCTCAGGATCTAAAATGACATGGTTAAATTGAGATAGGCGTCTCCGAGGTCCTTTTATAGCAAAAGACTGATTCCATCGGAGCGGAACTTTAACCTTCTCTTCATAATATTTTGAAGTCTGCCAATAGAAGAGTGACAACAAAAAGCATCTTATCCGTAGCACCGCCATAAGGGTAGATACATGAACAAGGATAAGAACCAACCGACAAAATTCCTATAGCCATTATAAAAGGCATGAACAAGGAATCTTCAACAACCGTGATTAGGACTCGTGTCACGTACACGATGACTTTACACCCAAAAGTCACTATGGGTTTTTCTTTTTTGTGGATAGGTAGCATCCTATCTGTCACGGCTTAACGTGGGTGACATCACGGCATAGACAAGCCCTTATGCTAGCTTCCGAAGGGAATAGGATCTAAAAGATCATCTGGTAACTCTGAACAAGCTTTTTCCCAATCTTCCTGAGTGGCATTGAAAGCATAATCTATTTGAACCATATAATCATTTGAATAAGCAATATCCTTTTCTATTCTGGCTGCAAGTAAGGCTGGCCGCAATGTAACTTCGCAGTTTTGGATCCTGACTTCAGCTCTCCAATTGTGCTCCAAAGGATAGTATTCGATCCTGGGAAAGTAATATCCATTATGAGGATAGGTTTGTAAATAATCTGTAAGACTATCACAAATTGTATGGGTTAAACCAGGATGTAGAATTTCAAAGAATTCTTCCATATCTTCATTGAACCTGCCACCAACTAAATCAGCATAATCTTCAAAATTATCTTGATGCAGAGAGATGCGAGTAATAAAACCAAATTTGATCAATTTTAACAAATTCATTTTACTTCTTTTAGACCAATTCATTCCGAACAGTCCTTTAAATCTGATATGCATCATCTGTCTTCCACACCAGTAGCTGATTGGGGCGAATTCCATCCCGATTTCTTTTTTGAAACCATCTTCTTCCTCAGGATCTAAAATGACATGGTTAAATTGATATTCTATATGCCTTCTGAGATAAATTAGCCACTTATTAAGAAAATAGGTTTCTAATAAGACAATCACAATGTCTTTAGGAAGAGAAGGGAGGATTTGAATATTCCCTTGGCCGAAATCTGCAATATACATGGCTGCTCCATCTGTTCTATAGTATTCACATCCTAGAAATATTTGTGATAGTCTTACAGATTATTTACAAACCTATCCTCATAATGGATATTACTTTCCCAGGATCGAATACTATCCTTTGGAGCACAATTGGAGAGCTGAAGTCAGGATCCAAAACTGTGAAGTTACATTGTGGCCAGCCTTACTTGCAGCCAGAATAGAAAAGGATATTGCTTATTCAAATGATTATATGGTTCAAATAGATTATGCTTTCAATGCCACTCAGGAAGATTGGGAAAAAGCTTGTTCAGAGTTACCAGATGATCTTTTAGATCCTATTCCCTTCGGAAGCTAGCATAAGGGCTTGTCTATGTCGTGATGTCACCCACGTTAAGCCGTGACAGATAGGATGCTACCTATCCACAAAAAAGCAAAACCCATAGTGACTTTTGGGTGTAAAGTCATCGTGTACGTGACACGAGTCCTAATCACGGTTCTTGAAGATTCCTTGTTCATGCCTTTTATAATGGCTACAAGAATTTTGTCGGTTGGTTCTTATCCTTGTTCATGTATCTACCCTTATGGCGGTGCTACGGATAAGATGCTTTTTGTTGTCACTCTTCTATTGGCGGACTTCAAAATATTATGAAGAGAAGGTTAAAGTTCCGCTCCGATGGAATCAGTCTTTTGCTATAAAAGGACCTCGGAGACGCCTATCTCGACACAACAAGCTTGACACCAAGTTTCACATCGAGTTGAAAGAGTCATAGAAAAGTCTAGGATATCATACTTATGCTCTCTCCTGCGCCTTATGTGCGATCTGGATGATCAGAATCTGATTATATTGTAATGAGTTTTCATAGTGGAACAAGTTTTGAATGTAAAATTTGCCTATTCTTATTCTGTTTATTTTGTATGATCTGTGTCATTGGATTTGGTATATATCATTTTTGCTTCCAGAACTCTTGTTGAGATTATTCCGCAAATTGGTATCAGAGCCTAAAAACCATTTCTAATGCCTGTGTCTTTAGAACTTGAATCTCAAGTCATAAAAACTCTGAAAGAACCACACTGTTCATCTGGATTCAGTTTGTTCTTAAAAGCTGGAATGTTCATTGCTATCTTTATCGTAGTTATTATAGTCATTTTGAAGTTAGCTTTGCCTCATTGAGTTGGTTAAACCCCATTGTAAGTCTATTGGAGCTAGTATTCTGTATTGGAGCTATCGCGAGTAACTGTGGACCTGCAGTAAGACCGTAAATCCCGCTTTAGCCGAAGGACAGGCACCAAGGGTGAGCAGTAAGTCAGAAATTGTAGCAGCGAAAGGATTAAAAGCTTCCAAGTAAGTCTATTCCTCCATTATGGCAATTCAGCGCTCAATGAATGCAAGTAGCTCTCTTTCAAGTGTGATTCATAACTATTTTCAAGATAAAGATGAATTGGTAGATGATAAAGGCAATTTTAAGTTTCCAGATATAAAGATCTCATATTTATATCCTGAAAAAGGCATAAAGGCAAAAGTAATGCATTCTGTTAGACAATCAGAAATAAACCTTAGAGTTTCTGGAGTTGGAATATGTCCAGTATATTTACCATTCCTATTATCAGATGATATTAAAAGATGGAAGGAGAAAGGATATTTTCATGTCCACTTCTCATTAGTTGATATAATCCTTCATCCCCATTTCAATTTTGATATAGGAGCAGAATATTTTGCCACTCTAATAGATACTCGGTGTACTATTTGGGATCAAGCTGTTATAGCACAGTTTAAAGGTAGATTAGTAAAATCTACTGATGAAGAAAATGGTGGTGACGCATTAATGTCAGTTCGTCCTAACTTCACCATCAATCTCAATGATAAATATGTACAGTCTACTTTCTGTTTGTTATTACAAGTTAAAGGAATAGTATTGCAACCTGATTCTGTGTATGCGACTGTTGGTGGTCGTTGTGTATATAGATTGTTAAATACTATTTTCCCCCCTTCACGTTTTCCAGCAGGTGTCAGTTATACTGAGGCTAATGCAAATGTAGACAGCCATGGAAGGCACATAGATGCAACTGGATTTGATATAGGATTCCCTATAATAGAACAACAAATCCATAAATCTCAACCTTCATTTCAAAACCTTCCATTACCCTCTACCCGACTATTTTCTGAAAGACCAAAAGTCCAGAGTAGAAGGTTAGCAAGCATTGACCTCCAGAGTCTCCATGACCAACAGCCATTGTTTGTTCAACCAGAGAGACCTTCGACTTCCTATTCTGCACCACGCTTATCAAGATCTTTTTCTATGTCAAAAAACTTCCCAACTACCTCAAATAAGCCATTCCTTGATTTTAATCCTGAAGAAAATATTGAATCTTCTCGATTTCCTTGATATAGAGAAATACCTTCCTCTCTTGAAAACCCTGAACTAATAGATAGACTGGCTAGGCAGGTTAGTCAAAGACTAACTTTAACTTCTAAACCAGAAACCCAGTCTGATAAAAAAGGGAAAGGAATAAAACTCACAAAGATGAGTGAAAAAGGATGCATGTTAAGAGAAAAACCTCTTAAGAAACATCTTCCTAGAGCAGAAACTGAGAAGAAACAGAAGTACAAAATGGAAATTAACCATCAGGAACAGGAAATAATCAGTTTAGAACCAGGCAGATGGCCCCATTCAGATGGATTTGTATTGTCTCATCAATGGTATGGCTATTGTCAGTATGACTCCTAGGGAAGAATGGACTCAGGGTGACTCTTACCAACAGCCTAAGTCTTGCTGACGAATGTTCATATCAATATGACTTGAAGGCTTGTTATGACTCATAGCGACTAGCGATTGTCTAAGCAATAGGTCTGCTGAGGATTTCAGTGAAAGGTCTTACCGATCTTACCAATAGAGTAAGTCTCACTGATGGTATTTTTGACATTGATATGACTTGTGAGGTCGTTATGATCTCTTGTCAATAGCAGTGACTCTGCCGATAGCGATGGATGTGTAATTGGTCATGTGGCATCGGGGAGACATGGTTAGTGTCTCACCGACATGCGAATATTATTTGAACGCTTTTGACTAGTTGGATGGTTTTGATCGTTCCTATGGATACTTCTATGTTGGAATGTGAAAAATCTAAGCTGGGAATGATTTTTATTGATATATATTTGGGTGAGCAACCATATTGTAGTAGAGTGATAGAGAGAAGGCCGATAGGCTGGCTGAAAGGCTGAGGCCATGAGGCCAAAATAGAGAAAATGAGAGGCACAGTTATGCTATTGAAATCTCACCTGATCATGGATCATAGTTGATCTCTCTTATGTTGATTTGTGTTGTATATTGTGTGAGGATATTGCAACAGTACAAAGATTGTATGGTCTAATGGATTGATCAAGAAATGTAAAGGGGAGAGTTTGCTACTAGGTTGTATTCAAAATGAACAAGATGTAATCTCTAAAAAGGATATGAGCTTGAAATTGTATTGTAACCTTTTGTTGTTGAATAATACAATGGCTCAAACTTTGGAGGGTGGGGTTTTTTACCTAAAAGGGTTTTCCCCACATAAATTTGTGTGTTCTAGTTTTATGTCTTATCTTTCATTTGTGCTCGTTTTGTTTCTAGAATCTATTATTGTTTGTTGTTGAATTTACATGTGCTTCTCTTAGAAGGATTAATGCAGGAAATGACCTATTTCTATTTCCACTTTAGGACATAGTTGTACGTGTCCTTGAGGAAATCTAATCAGAATTAAAGTTACCAAATGCACTATTATTCTTAGAGGTTTCTTTGAGATTCCCTAAATTTCCCTTACAAGTGGTATCAGAGCCTTCATTTGGTTGTTGGTTCTAGGTATTTCTCCTATGAATATTTCTCAATTTTTTAGGCTAGAGGAAATCTGGAGGAATCATCTGATTTATTGATCCTTTTCTTAGTGGAAGTCTTGTGATATTCAAATATAGCATGCAACTTGAAGGATGGTAAATATGGAGAAAAGGGACTTGTTCATGTTGTTTTGTTGTGATTTGTGTCTCCTGGTTGGTAGCAGTATAACCTTGGTGTATGAGGTGGATTTTCTTGATTTGTGGCTATGTAGCAGTAAAGCTTTCATATTGGGTGTTTTTGTGAGAGGCTCCTTGATTATATGGAGGAGCCTAGGTTTTTTCTTAGCCATGGAAGAGAATGCTTATGCTAGGTGGTATTTCCTAGTGTTGGAAGGCATTGTTTCATGTTAAGCTCGAATACGTAACAGCTATGAAGTTAATCATTAGATGATTTGCAAGCTTCTGAAATAGCCTTTTTCTCTTTCTCGAATGCATGTACATGTTGGTGGTTTAGATTTGGCCGAAAAGGGGCTTGGATTTCCTGAACTGCTATTTTATTTTTAAGGATGTTTTGTACTTCCTTGGCTATGTGGTTTTGTAGGTTTTACATGGTTAAGCAAAACTTGTGGTTATGTGGAGTTGTTGTTAAGCTATTTTCTAGACCCTAGCTTTTGGGGTGTTGTTGGATGAGATAGTTGCAATTCAACATGCATGCTTTGTGCATGGTTTGAGGAGGTGTGATTTCTTCTCTACATGGGAGTGTTGGTACGTGATTTGTCACTCAACATTCTTGTGGTGGTGCTTGTGGGTTCCTTGATTATGGTGCTCATTGTGGATGTGTTTGGAAAATTAGGTTTGGTGTGATTTGGTGTTTGAGTCATGTTATCTACTTGGTTATTCTCTTTGAAATATCAGTGTTGTAGTTTCTAATGTGATGATGGGTTTGCATATTTGATGTTTGTGATTTACAAGTTATGTGGTTGGTGGATTAGCTACCCATTGGCTGTAGTGAGATAACTTGGATGTGGAATGTCTTTATCCATGAGGTTGATTCATTGATAGTGTAGACTTGCTAGTTGGCCTTGCCTATTGTCACTTGTGCATTGGTGTGATTCTTTTGAGATGAGAGGATGGATATTGTTGAGTACCTAAATAGTCAGTTATGGGAACCTGAACCAGGAGGTCATGATGCTTGGAGAGCTTAGATGTCACATTTCAATGGGATCTTTAGTAGTAAATGTGGGTTCATCACATGGTGGTGAATGGTCTTCTTTAGTGTTGCAGATGTTTCAAGGGAGAGCTTTTAGATTCTATTGCTACAAAAGGGCTCTTTCAAATTTGTTTGGACATTATTTGAAGATGTGCGAAATCTTGGATCCATGGAGGATGCTTGGAGTCTTTGGCTAAGGTATTGGTGGTGATTGATAGGTGATGTTAGTTTTGAGTCTGTTTGTTTTATGTCATGGTATACTCTTGTTTGCGCACTAGAGTTTTGGAATTGTGCATTATACTTGAGACCATGGTGAAGTCACTTGAAGCATGGTATCTCCTAAGGGTATATGTAGATCATGGTGTCATGATAAGTTACTGATTCAGATGATTGGAGTTTTGATAGTGGTTTGGTCATTATTTTTGTATTGGGTGCTTTGATTATTTGCTTGATACTTCATGATTGTGCAATAATGCAATTGAAATTCACCATGAGATGATTGATTGCTAGTACTCATGGATACATGAAGAATAAGGTGAGGTTGTTTTTCTCTTATGAGAGAAGCATTGTTGATTATTACTCTTGATGAAGTTTTTAGTAGAAATTCCAAGAAGCCTACACCTTGGTTGAATGTGAGTTCAATAAGAGACCTATGAGGAGATTGCTCTTGGATTAGTCATGATGGATTGCATATCTTGAAGGAGTATTGTTGTTCCCACTCTTGGTCTACTCGATAGTTTATCTGAGAGGTATTTGGCCCATTATATCTTTCAGATGTATTTTATGCTCACTTTCATGATATGGATCTTGAATTACTATTTAATGGTTCTGGAGGATTCATAGTGGAAGATGTACATCTTGTTTATCTCCTTGAGATTTTTTGTTATGTTATCTATTGATGAGAATTGGTAGGAGATGATGTATGGGCCGATTTCCTAAAATGGGGAATGAAGTAGCTTGATCTTCTTTGAGAGGCTTCCATCCATGTTGATTACATGTTTTTAAAGTTGGTTTGATCTTAGTGATTGAACGGTGGGATGTTGTTAAGGATTTTCTTTTGGGATGAGAAGGAGATCATTTTTGACATAGTTGGTAGTTAAAAGTGTCTATAAGAGGATGTTCTATAGGAATATGATGTGCAGAGTTTCTCTCTTTGGTCTTGGTTTACTTCCTGGATGTTTGGTTTCACATTACATTGGTTTGATGTTTGGTTGGATCTATAGTGATCACTTGCTTGTGGTCATGTGTTTTCACTCATGTTCATGGGTGATGACATGGAGGTTATTAACCCTTTTTCCTTTGATTTCTTGTGGAGAACATGGGAGAACTATGAAGACTTGTGGTGAGAGAAATGTTTCTTGTAATAGTTTGTTGTAGGTTGTGCATATCATTGTGGATATTTCCTTGGTACTACATGGTTACACTTTCTATGTGTTGTCATTGGTAGACTTGTGATGCCTTTGATCTTTTAGATTTGGAATTACTTAGGAAATGGGAGTTCCTGTATGTATTTTTTCTTCTTCAACTAATTGGCACTTGGAGCTTACATTTGTTGTTAATAGGTTGGTTCTGGAGCGGCATGAATTTACTAATGTTGATACCTTTAAGGTATGTAAGATTGGATGGAATAGCACAAGCTATGGGTGCTATTTTCAATTGTGTAGGTTTATTAGTTGGATGGAAACAGTCAGTCTGATTATTATTCTAGCTGGTGTTTTTGTCTTTTTTCTGGAGAATGACTTCACGGTTGTGTTCTATTTGAGGCTTTGAAGTTGATATTTCTTTTGTATAGCATCTAAGCATAGTGAAGTGCTAGTAGTATCTCATTGATGGTATCACTGGGATCTTTTGCTTGTGCCTGTTAGAATGGTGCTTACTCACCTTGGCTTGTATCTTTCTTCCATAGGTGGCATGTTGGAGGATGACAAGGATTGTAACCTAAATGGTGGACATCTTGGGTGTTGGTGCAAAATTATTAATGGATCAGGAGAACTTGTTTTAGGTCTATGTGGTTTCTTGGAAGGCTATGACCGGTTGCATTTTAGTTGCTTTGTTGGATGGTGAGTTGCAGTTGGATGCCTTATCTTTGTTATAGATTTTATGGTGGATTGCTACCTGTGGAAACTTGTTGGTCAGGTGTCCTGAGTGCTGCGGGTTCTAAACTGGTGGATCTAGTGTGATATTAGTTTCTGAGTGCTTTGGAGATGCCTATGTGATCTTCATCAAGTGGGAGATTGTTGGAATTGTTTGCATCAATCCCATAGGCTAAAACCTCTTGTGAGCAATTTTTGTGTGACTATCGAGATGTCTGGCCGATTTGCTAGTTGATCCTAAACTATCACTATGACCCCTAGATTGTCTTGGTGATTGGCGTAACCTGAAACCTTAGGTGTAACCTAGACTATTAGAATGATGTTTTGGTGATAGTAGAAAGTTTGGTTGATATTGGCATGACATTTGGTCTGTCTGGCAGTTGCAATAATGAGTATGACTTTCTCCTATTGGAATGTGTCCTAGCAATGGGAGTTGTCTTGCTAATGGGTTGGTGTCTAATGGGTTTTAGGGTGACTCATGGCAACTAGAGTTATTGGGGAGAGACTTGAACGTTTAGCATAACTCATCCCAACAAGAGATGTCTCGCTGATGGTTATTCACTTGATGTCATCAGGGTGACATGGAGGCTCGGTAAGAACTCTTGGCGATGGATGATTGTCTCACCAATGCTATGGTCTATTGTCGATATGACTCCTGGTCAAGGATGGACTTGGGGTGACTTGGAACTTGCGAGGTGACTCTTAGCGACAACCTAAGTATTTTTGATAGATTTTCATATTGATATGACTTGAGGGCTCATAATGACTCATAGCGACTAGAAATTGTTTAAGCAATGGGTCTACTGAGGATATCAGTGAAAGGTCTTATTGATCTTTCCAATAAAGTAAGTCTCAATGATGGGAGTGTTGACATCAATATGACTTGTGAACTCATTATGATCTCTTGCCGATAGTGATGGATGTGTAATCGGTCATGTGGCATCAGGAAGACATGGTTAGTCTCTCATCGACATGTGAATATTGTTTGAATGCTTTTGGCTGATTAGAATACTATCCTATGTGGTGTGTCTTGGAAAAATTAGAGAAGGAAGAATGCGAACCATTTTGCAATTGGACAGTTGTGATCATTCTTATGGAGACTTCTATGTTGGAATGTGAAACATCTAAGTTGGGAATAGTCAGTATTGATATATTTTTGAGTGAGCAACTGTATTGTAAGAGAGGGATAGAGAGAGGGATGAGAGGCTGGTTGAAAGGCTGAGGCCATGAGACCAAAATAGAGAAAATGAGAGGTAGAGTTATGCTGCTGAAATCTCTCCTAATCATGGATCATAGTTGATCTCTCTCATGTTGATTTGTGTTGTATATTGTGTGAGGATATTGCAACAATGAGAAGATTGTATGGTTTGATGGATTAATTAGGAAATGTAAAGGGGAGAGTTTGCTACCAGGTTGTATCTAGAATGAACAAGATGTAATCTCTGAGAAGGCTATGAGCTTGAAATTGTATTGTAACTTTTTTTGCTAAATAATACAATGGCTCAAACTTTGGAGGGTGGGGTTTTTTACCCGAAAGGGTTTTCCCCAAGTAAATCTATGTGTTTTGTTTTTCTATCTTATCTTTCATCTGTGTTGGTTCTGTTTCTAGAATTTTTTATTGCTTGCTGCTAAATTTAAATGTGCTTCTCTCAGAAGGATTAATGTCAAAAATGAACTATGTCTATTTCCACTTTAGGACATAGTTGTACATGTCTTTGAGGTAATCTAATCAAAATTAAAGTTATCGAAGGCACTACTATTCTTGGAGGTTTCTTTGAGATACCCTAAATTTCCCTTACACAAGAGGATTCACCCCTAAGTGACAACGATGAGGCAGTAGTTGAGGATCAACATGAGTGGGGAGAGCCCTCACCCATTTGTATGACTAAATCATGAGGAACATCCATAGCAAACATTAGTACCCATGGTAATAAAGGAACATCCTTCATGCCCCTTGCAAAGGATGATGTTGATTTTTTTAACCTGCTAGAGATATAGGTGATGTTATTAAATTTTATGCATGTACATTATGTTAGTGCTTATGATCTTTATATATATATATATATCATGATGTGTACTGATTGTGTACTATTTCTATCTTACAGGAGCCCCATGAGACTATCAATATTTCTATCATTAGGTGACTACAAATATAGTGCTAGCATCTATCAATGAGGAGGAGATGGATTCAGACTATGTACCCCCCTAATGTAGAATAGGATCTAGAGTCACTCAGGCTATTCATGATATTATAGGGAAACATATGAGAGTTAGAGGAGACTAGTCCATGAATCTGAGATTGTAGTAGAGGTAGCTCGGCTATAGGTGAAGAGGGATCAGATAGTAGGAGAGAAATGGGAGGCCCTCAAATGGATATAGGGCTTAGAATTTTCTCTAATATTTGGTGGATTGCAATCACGATCACACACTACCATCCCATCACAATTACTGGATCTCGAGTGATCATGTAGTCATAGACCTTAGTGAGATTGTATGCATTGATGACATGCACAAAAAACTTTGATATATATATATATATGGGTACTTGATGTTTTATAACTTGTTTTAATGTGTTTTAATGTTAAATGGTGATGTGATTAATTAAATAACCTTTTTGAAATTATTTAATTAATGTATTCATTATTTAACACATCTTGTGTGATCTAATTGAAACATATTTCAGTTTTACTTGGATACAACATTGTGATTAATTATGTGATGTTAAATGAAATGTATCTATAATTTATATAACGATCTACCTTAACACAACACACAAGATGAACTTGAATGGTATGAAACCTGAATTAACTATGAAATAAAATAAAATAATTACTTTAGTGCTCAAGACACGTGCACACAACTATTTTTTGAGAATGAAGCAATACGAAAGCATACAGAATATAATCCAATAGCTCTATCAACACTACTTTATCATTCATACCATTCAAAATGGATTAGACATAATATTGATGTAGATGTGTATCATTGATAGGTTCTTTAAGAGGTGTTCCATCTAGAGTTCTATTTAAACATAAGCACTAGACCCAAAGCTTTTGTCAACTATATATTGTCCTAACAAATTAGGACTAAATTTTCCTCTTTCACTTAGATCAACATTGATGTTGTGTTGATTTTTAGATAAGAAAAAATAACCTTTGTTGAATGTGTGAGGGATTACATTGAGATTGTAATAGATTTGTTTTCATTTTCCATAAGCCTGAGGATGTTTAAGAGATTGATGTGTTATTAATCAAGCATTTCAAGCTAGTGTAATGTTTTCTCTTTGTAGTGGCTATCGTCAATAAGTCCTTGAAGAGCAATTCATAATGTAGGAATCTCCAACTCTAAGGGAATTATTGCCTCACTACCATATACAAGATTGTATGATGTAGTCCCTATAGAGGATTTGACACTTGTATCATAAGCCCATAGTGTATAATGTAATTGTGTATGCTAATCCTTTTGATGCTTGTTTATAGTTTTATCAAATTCTATTTGATAAATATACTAGTTGATTCAAATTGACCATTAGAGTGCGGGTAATAAGGTGTGGAAAAGTGATGTATGTTGAATGCTTCTAATAATTTTTTCACATCATTATTCTTAAATGGAGTACCATTATTAGAAACCAATGCAAAAGGAAGTCCAAAGCAAGCAATTTCATGTTCCAACATGAAATGACATATTACCTCAGCTATTGTGGATCGAAGGGGAATAGCTTTCACCCATTTTGTAAAGTAATTAGCTGTAGTGATGACAAATGCATGTCCAATGGAAGAATGAGGTGATATATTTCCTATAATTTCTAATCCCCAAACCGCAAAGGGCAATATTGACACTTGAGCTTGAAGTTCACAAGCAAGAGTATGGGTTAGGTTAATATGCTCTTGATATTTGTGGCATTTTCTAATGTAATCAAAGCAGTCTTGTTTCATATTCCTCTAATAGTATCCAATGCAAATTAATTTTTGAACTAATTTTTTCCTCCAACATGACCACCACAAACACCTACATGGGCTTGCTCAAGGACTATAAGTATCTCATATTTTTTTAGGCATATGAGTTAGAGACCATGCAATGATCTTCAATACAATATGTTAGTGACAATGACATATTTAGATGCAAACTTGCACAAACAAGCTCAAATGTTCTTGGTTGTTGACTCAAGAAAGTTACCATTTTTCAATTAATTAAATATCACATCATACTATTCACTAGAGTCTTCCTTAGTAGTTGTGAACACATCATTTAATTTATCATTGAATGAAGGTTTCATGATAGGATGAAAAATGAATTTAAAATATTTTGAAGGATCTTGAGGGGATATAAGAGAAGAAACACTCACCATTACATCTACATGCCAATTATTATTGCATGGGATGTTATCAATGGTAAATGACTCAAAATTCTATAACAAATGTAGTGTGTGATCTTTGTATTTTGATAATTTTTCATGTTTTTCTTGATATTTTCTATTGATTTTTTTTATTACTAATTGTGAATCATCAAAGATCTTAATATATGTAACACCCAAGATCAAAGCAACATGTAATCCAACAATTGACACCTCATATTCAGCTATGTTATTTGTACATAGGAAATTTAATTGATATGGCAAGGTAATAGGCTTTCCTACAGGTGGGATTAGTATAACCCCAACATCAGAGCCAATTCTATACTTAGATCCATCAAAATACAATTCCCATGTATTAGTTTCAATGGTCAACACATTATCATTAGGGAAAGAGGGGATGCTAGGTAATGCCAAAGGAGAATGGGCATCAACTAAGTGGTCAATCAAGGCTTTACCTTTGATTACTTTTTGTGAAACAAAATTAAGGTCAAACTCAGTAAAAAACATCACCCATTTAGCTAGACATCATGATAATTTTTTTTATTAAAAAGATGTTTGAGAGGATCAATTTTGTAATTACTTGTATTTCCACATTTATTAAATAATGTCACAACTTACTAGTAGTGATTACAAGGGCTAAACATTGTTTTTCAATTATAATGTACATAGCACTTTTCATTATCTATTAAAGTTAGGCTAATGTAATAAACAATTTGTTCTTTTCCTCTATCATCATGCTAAACTAACAATGCTTCAAGAGCATGGGCTAATGCAGCTATATAAAGGATGAATTATTTTCTTGGCATAGTAGGTTGTAGAATAGGTGGAGTTGCAAGCTATTCCTTCAAACTCTCAAAAGCCTTTTTATAACCTTCATTCCAATAAAAATGCACATCCTTTTTTAGGAGATGTGTGAAAGGTAACATTCAATTGGCTAAGGATGTGGTAAAAACAACAAATGGCTTGAATTCTTCCTTGTAACATGTGCAATTGGAAAATCTTTCTATGAGGTGGCATGTTGACTATAGAGTTGATTTTCTTTGTGTCAACCTTATTGCCTCTATGAGATATGATAAACCCTAAAACAATTCCACTATCTACTCCAAATACACACCTTTTTGTATTTAATCTCATCTTGTATTTTTGCATCCATTCAAATATCTTCAAAAGGACATTCACATTGTCTTGTCATATTAAGGATTTGGATAGGATCTCATCAATATAGTCTTCCAATATTTTATGTATGTAATCATGAAATATCAATGTCATGGCTCATTGATAGATTGCACCTGCATTCTTTAATCCAAAAAAGACATCATTACCCAAAAAATTTCCCCCCAAATAATTGTAAATTTTGTCTTATATTGATCATGTGGGTTGATGAAGATTTGATTATATCCAGAAAATCCATCCATCAATGATAACAAAGCTTGTCCTATAGTTTAATCCACTATCATGTTGATATCAGGGAGGGGAAAATCATCTTTTATAGAGGCTTTGTTAAAGTCATAAAAAACCATACACATCCTAATACAATTGTCAGGTTTTGTAACTGCGAGAATGTTTAAGATCCAAGGAGAATAATCAATAGGTTGAATGAAACTTGCGTTAAATATTTTTTCAAGTTTTCCTTTAACAAGAAAGGCTATTTTAGGATTCATCTATCATATCTTTTCTCAAACAAGATTAGCATTGTAAATAAAAATAATATTATGTGTGACTAAATTTGGATCGATTCCTGGCATGTCTAAATATTTCCAAGAAAAAAATTCAGGAAAGTCATGAAGCAAGGTTGTAGTATCCTTTTTTTCTTCATCATCAAGGAACTTTCCTATTTTAATTCCTTTTTCTTTATCATATATTTCCATTGGTATATCAATTGTATCTCCCAAGGGAAGCACATTTGACTTAGGAAATTTAGGATCATATGGTTTGATGCGTGTGTCTTTCTCATTGGTATTAATATTATTTTGTTTGGTACTAACCCTAGCATAGGTAACTTTTGTCTTGAAGAAGATGTCTTACCAGAAGCACCTAACATTTGTTCCAAAGCTTCATCATTGTCAAATTAATCCCAATATGGTGGTAAATCCATACCAAGTAATTCAGGATGCTTTAGTGTGAGATTGATTCTTAGTTTACATGTGATTGTATTGATGTTTAGTGATGGTAATTGATTTTCTTCGGTTATCCTAGAAAGAGAATATCCTAAGCCAATATTTTTCTCTTGTTGATTAGGTTCTATAGGAACTTGAATTTCTTGTTCATACTTGCCACATCCTTTACATTTGTATCCCAATTGTTTCACAAGCTCATAACCCTTTCCATAAAGTATTTTCATTTCCTTTGAGTTATAAAATTGTTGATAATCTATCTCATAAAAATTGGTTGTGTAAGTTGTATTTTATGTCAAGGTGGATGAGGTAGATACTTGGAAGGTTCTTCCAAACTTTGAGCTAGCATAACCATTGGTTGTTCTTTTTTTTCATTCACATTTTGTGTGATTGTATATTCACCCATAAATCAAGGTGTGAATTATAATGAGCCCCAATCATTACCTAGAAATTTAGACATTGGTTCTTCTTCTTTTTTTTTGAATCTCAAGAGGTTCTATGTGATATTTTGGAATCAATGTGTTCAAAGGACTTGTTCTATTTTCATGTTGTAAGAAAATTTTAGGCTCAGGGTCTATTTTAACTTGATAAACTTTTTTGTTATAGACATATTTCATTATTCAATGAAGGGTTGAAGGCACCATATTCATTTCATGAATCCATTGTCTTCCCAAAAGAATATTGTACAAAAGGTCCTAGGGCATGACATGAATAAGAGTTTACAAGGTAGCCATTCTGACTATAATAGGTAAGGTAATTATACCAAGCGGTTGCTTTGTCATATTTTCTATTCCCCTAATAGATAAGGAATTATGTTTGATTTGTGGTTTATACACATGTAATATATCTTGGAGTTTCACACTAGACACATTAAGGGAAAAACCATTGTCAACAAGGGTCCATTTGATGCTTATTCAATTGAATCAAGCTATTATCATAAAGGCCTCATTTTTCTTTCATAATTATAATTGAGGGATCTCATGTTTATGGAAGGAAATTTCTACATTAATAATTTTCATTTCATGTATTAAAGTTGCCACATTATTTGCATTCATACCAGAAGGGACTTCTACTTGTTGCAAGGTTGTCTGAAGCATGGTGTGATAATCTGTTGAATTATGAATTAGGTCCCAAAGGGAAATATTTGTAGGAGTATTTTTAAGTTGCTCAACAAGTTCATGCTCCTTAGTATATGAATTTAATGAAGGAGCACTAGGTGATATAGGATTAGGCAAAGGCAATGATGTTGGGGTGGGTTGTTGTGGTTGCATATTATTTCTAGTGTTATATGTGTGAGCAACAACATTATGGTTAGGTGGGTAAAGGGTAAACTCAGGTTTAGGTGGAGCTTGAGGCTTATGTTAGGGTGGATAAAGGATGATTTGATATTTAATAACATTCATTTCTTGTGTTTTAGGATTCCTACAACAAACCCTAGTGGATGGATTTCCTAAGATGAAGTCCTAAAGGGGCTTCATCTCAAAGTAATCATGAATAAAAGGTTTCAGAGATAAGTTATTCTCTGGTGGTTTGGGTTTTTCATGATAAACATTAGTGGAGGAACCTAGTTAGAATAATCCCTAGAGGGCTTCATCTAATGTATCCAATTCATCACTACTAAAAGGTTTGGATGATATAGTTTTTCCAAAGTGGAACATTGTTTGTATTGTTTCATTTGATGTATTTAGTTTTTCATTTGGATTTTATGATGAACCTAATCTAAATGGACTAGGAACTAATGTTGAAATTGAAAATTGTAAAAGTATAATGCTATCCATAATTTCCATGAAATTAAATGATGCTAATTCTAACGATTTTAATATAACATAAAATGACTGAATTGAAATAGAAAAGTAACTAAAACAAACATTAACTTAAGAAATTGGAAACTGAATTTTGAAAATAGTGATGGAAAATGTGTAATGGGACTAAGTCACTGAGGGTGGTGAATTAGTCCTAGTAGGGGTAGTTTTAATCTTTTCTAATTTTTTTGATGGATGCTTAGGTGCTCTATATTGTAAAATGCAAATCTAAAGTGCAGATGCAAAATTTCACTATTGGTTAAGGAAATAAGGTGCAATAATGCAAGCTTAAATGATATTTTCACTAATGAAAAGTATGAAACCCTAGAATGCAATGAAATAATGAAAAAGGAAATGTAAGCTATTCCTAGTGTGTAATGCACTTGGAATTAGAAGTAGACTATTCAAAATGTGTGCTCACCAAAATGTGGACTAAGGATTTTTGGCAATATGAAACAAGATAAAGAAGTAAGATAAAAAAGAGTGCACCTAGAAAATAAGAAAGGCCAAGATGAAGACTATAAATGTCTCAGAAATTATAGAAAATATAATTTTCTTACTAACTGGGAAACTTACACCAAGTTGGGCGACTTAGTCCTAGATAGTGGTTTTTCTTCAGAAAGTAGTTTCAAGGAAATGGATACTGGAATTTGCAAAAAAATCTAGAAAATAGCTCTGATGGGACTCATATGCCACTATTGGTGACTTAGTCCAACTTTAGATTTTGGGAAATTTAAAAGTGCAATTTGTAGCTTGTTGGAAATATGTGTCTCAATCCCATAGCTTGAAACCTCTATTGGAGCCAAGTTGGTGTGATATATTCTATGTCTGGCTGACAAGCAAATTTGTAACCTTATGTTTTATACAGGTCGGTGTGACCTTGCTTCAGTCTCACTAAAGGAGCCTATCATTGTGACAAGAAGCATTCGGTGTGACCTCTTACTCCTCATGGAGATCTCTGGCCGATAGGCCATTCTATCATATATAGAGGAGACCCTTGGCTGAAAGGAATACTATCAGTAAGAAGTCTTACCGATGTGTGAATGTCTTGCCGAACGATTATATGCTTGGTGCCTTCGTGGTGACAAACATGACTTCGCTATGAACTCCTGGCAATGTGTTTATGTCTCACTGATGTTGTAGTTTATTCTCGGTATGACTCGTGGTGACTAATGGTATCAGAGTAACTTGGAGAACTCGGTAAGAACTCTCAGCAAGAGTGGTTAAGTCTTTCCGACAGTTTGGTGCTCGATATAACATAAAGATCTCAATGTGAGGTCTTAGCAATGGAAAAAGGTCTTGCCGACTATTGTTTGGTGCTTGGTATGACTTGTGAGCATTTGGAGTAATGTCTAAGTGATAGTGGTATGTCTTGCCAAATGCTAATGGTTCGATATGACTCAGGACCTCGGAATGAAGTCCTAGCGAAAGCAATGAGTCTCACTGACTAGTGGATGCACTCGAATTAACTTGAAGGCTCAGCGTGAGGTCCTGGAAAGAGTGGTATGTCCTATCAACAAAATGACTCTTTGGTGTGACTTAGGATATCAATGTGTGGTCTCACTAAAGAGCGATAGTATCACCGAATGAAAAAATCACATCTATGCTACTTTGAAGCTTTGGTATGATGTTTCACCTATAACGATAAGTCTTGGCGATAGTGATACATGTGAAGAACCTCTTGTTGATGGAAATGACTCTTGGCAACATTGATGCTTAAGTATTGTGGCATCGGGGAGACATGATCAATGTTGCACTGACATGCCAATACAGGTTGATTGCTTTGACCAAAAGAAGACCATCCTGCATGGTGTCTCATGGACCAATCAGAGGAGCCGAATGGGAACTATTGGAAGATAGTTCATTGCGGCAGTTCTAAGAGGAAGCTCCATAGACAGGGGTGACATGGTTATACTTTGTGATCGCAGATGATGTCTAGTTTGTAGATGATTCTAAAGGATCAATGGATTGTTGTGTGACTGTATGATCAATGAATGAATTCTATTTTGTGAAGACTATAATATGAATGTTTTGTAACAAGGTTGTTCATTGTGAAAGTTGTTGAAATATGACATCAAAAAGATAATTTTGATATTTGTATGTAATCTCCATTATTGTAATACAAAGTGATTTCTCTTGGTGTGGTGGATTTTTCTCCCGTAAGGGTTTTCCCATGTAAATCTGGTGTTCATGTGTGTTTGTCTAATTCTTTGTTTCTGCTATTTATTTTAAAGCGCATCTTAATTGAACTGTAATTGAAAAATTAAAAGTTATCTTTGCATTCTTCCCTGAGGTATTGATGTTAGGAGTTGTTTCTGCATCTAACTTTCCTTACAAGTGGTATCAGAGCTTGGCCAGTTGTGTTATCCTTGTGGGTACATTGGGCTTTTTGTGTCAATTTCTATTTAGTGGGATTCTTGTAGAAGTTTTTCAAATTCTAATTATAGATTGAGATGGCTAGCACATTAGGAAAGATTGAAATATATAAGTTCAATGGAAGCAATTTTGAGTTGTGGAAACTTAAGATGGAAGATCTATTGGTTGATTGTGATCTTTGGATTTTTGTGTCTGGAGTAAAGCCTACAGACATGAAGCAAGAAGATTGGAACCTTACAGATAGAAATTCTAAGGGGCTAATAAGGCTTTGTTTGGAAGACTCCATTCTTCTGAATGTGCATGAAGTGAAGACTGCATCTTCCTTGTGGAAGAGACTGGCATCTATTTATCAGGGGAAGTCTTTGGTTAATAAACTGTTCCTAAGGAAGAAGTTGTACTCTTTGAAAATGTAGGAAGGAGGGTCTATTTCTGATCATTTGAATGCATTCAACATGTTGATTGCACAATTAACATCTGTTGGTGTGAAGATTGATGAAGAGGATTGCTATATGTTGATATTGTGTTCTTTGCTAGACTCATGGGATCACCTGGTGATGGCTATTGGGAGTACAACATCCAGCTTCAAGATGGAAGATGTTGTTGCTTCTTTGTTATAAGAATAAATGAGAAGGAAATCTTCTGAGATGGCGAAGGAGGCTCTCACTATAAGAGGAAACTCGAAAGAGAAAGGTAAAAGGACAAGAAATCTAAATTGAAATCAGAAGGGAGATCAAAGTCTCCTAGCAAGAAGTCCAAGGTGAAGTGTTAGAACTATGGGAAACCTAGTCATGTCTGAAAGGATTGTAGAGAGGAGAAGAAGAAGAAGAATAAGTATTCTTCTAACAATGATTCTTCTCATAGTGATGTAGAAACCTTCATTGCATCCTTGGCTACACAGGCATTAGATGATGTTTGGTTGATTGATTCTAGAGCATCTTTCCACATGACATCTCATAGAGACTGGCTTACAAAGTATGAAGATTACAATGGTGGAAAAGTGTACTTGGAAAGTGATTCAACTTTGGAAATTGTTGGTCGTGGAAGAGTCAAAATTCAATTCCTTGATGGAAGAGTGAAGGGAATTAATGATGTAATGCATATACCAAGTTTGGCTCAAAATATATTGTCTGTTAGTAAGCTGAATGATATCAGAGTGCAAGTCATGTTCTCTAGAAATGGCTAGAAGATGACTAGAGGCTCAATGGTGCTAGCAAGGGGTGCTCGTAATGGTACCTTGTACAAGTTGAATGGACATGTTGTTCAATGTAACTGTGTTTCTATAAAGTCACAGAAAGCTACTCATGGAGGAAAAGAGGGAAATGTTCCTAATTGTGTAAACTCTATGGAAGTTAAACTTCGAGTAGAAAAGACTATGCTCTAGCATCATAGGCTAGGCCACATTGGAGAGAAAGGTTTAAAAACCTTGAAAAATAAAAACCTGGTTGAGGGGCTTGAAGATTGTAACCTTGAATTTGAATTCTATGAACACTATATATATGGAAAACAACACCGTGTTTCCTTTTATTTCAGTCTTCATAAATCTTCTGGTTTGCTAGATTATATTCATTCTAATGTATTTGGTCCAGTGAATGTTCCTTCTTTGTCTAAGTCAAGGTACTATGTATTGTTTATTGATGACTATTCAAGAAGAGAATTTATCTATTTTTTGAAAAGTAAATCAGAAGTTTTTAGTCGATTTAAGGAATTTAAGAACCTTATAGAAAATCAAACTAGAAGAAAAATAAAATGCTTAAGGACAAATAATGGTGGTGAATTTTTTTTTGATGATTTCAAGAGGTATTGTAAAAACCATGGGATTAAAAGACATAAGACTACACCTTATACTCAATAGAAAAATGGAGTTGCAGAAAGGTTCAATAGGATAGTGATGGAGAGAGCACGAAGTATGTTGTGTAGTGTTGGCTTGGAGGAGAAGTTCTGGGCTAAGGCTATTCCCACTACATGTTACTTGATTAATTGTTCTCCAAATTCTACTCTTGTTGAGAAAACACCTTTAGAAGCGTGGTTTGGTAAGAATCCCTCTTTAAGACATATTTGTGTTTTTGGCTATGAGGCATATGCTTATGTGTCATATGATAAAAGATCTAAATTGGAGAAAAAGGTTGTCAAATGTATTTTTATTGGCTATAGTGCTGGCATAAAATGATACAAGCTTTGGAATCTTGATACAGAGAAGGTTGTATACAATAGAAGTGTAATCTTTCATGAGCTAAAACCTTCTACCTTGGATTTGCAGTCAGAGACAAAGTCAAAAAACAATAAGGATGTAGTTGTAATTCCTCCTACACCATAGAAAGAGGAATTCAAAATTCACAATGTACCTAAAACTGAGGAGAGCTCAAGTAGTTCTAAAATTTCTAAAGAAGAAGAAGAACCTTAGCCTTAGCAAGTGAGGAGGTCAACTCATGAAAGAAAACAACCTGATAGGTATGGGTTCACTTTGATAGATTCTACTTGTGCCTATGCTTTAATTTCTAGCATTGATGAGCCTAAGACTGTAAAGGAGCATTTAAAATGTCTGATTCAGACTCTTGGTTGGAATCCATGAATGAAGAAATGGCATCATTAGAAAAGAATGAAACTTGGAGTTTGTTGTCCTTGCCTAAAGGCAGAAAAGTTGCTGGTTGCAAATGGGTATTTACAAATAAGATTGGTCTATATGGCAGTGTGGAAAAATATAAGGTGAGGTTGGTTGCAAAGGGTTATTCCCAGGTAGAGGGAATTGATTATGGGGAAATTTTTTCTCTTGTAGCTAAGCTGACATCTATCAGATTTATTTTGTCACTTGTAGCAGCATTTGACTTAGAGGTCTAACAAATGGATGTGAAGACAACATTTCTTCATGGTGATCTTAAAGAATAGATTTACATGTCCCAACCTAAGCACTTTGTTGAAAAAGGTAAAGAGAAACTGGTTTGCAAGTTAAAGAAGTCTTTGTATGGGTTAAGGCAGTCACCTAGAATGTGGTACAAGAAAATTGATACTTTTGTATTATCTTTGGAATTTGTGAGATCAAAATCTGATCATTATGTCAATTACAAAGTTGAAAGTGATCAAGTTTTTATTATTTCTGTTTATGTTGATGATATGTTGTTCATAGGCAATAGTAAGTTGATGATTTTTGATCTTAATTCATAGTTATCTGCTAAGTTCAAAATGAAAGATCTTGGTGCAGCAAGGTATATTCTGGGGATGGAGATAACCAAGGACATGAATAGTAGAAAACTTTGGCTCAGTCAAAGTAAGTATATCAAGACTGTTCTAGAGATATTTTGCATGAATGATTGCAAGTAGCTAGTTGTTCGAGTTTTGTAGAGAACAAAGCTATCTATTGAAGAATGTCTAAAGTCTCCTATTGAGATGGAGGACATGACCAGTGTACCCTGTGCTAGTGTGGTTGGCAATCTTATGTATGCAATGGTCTATACTAGGCTCGACATTTCCCAAGAAATGGGAGTTCTTAGTTGGTTTATGGCTAATCCTAGAAGGACACATTGGGATGCTGTGAAAAGAGTTTTTAGATGTTTGAAGGGAACTTCAGATTTTTCCTTGTGTTACCATGGGAACTTGGTTGAATCACAGAGGACTCTCAGTATTCGAGGCTATGTGGATTCTGATTGGGCAGGGGACATTGACAGTAGGAGGTCCACCAGTGGATATATTTTCATGTTGAATAGTGGTGCAATCAGTTGGATGAGTAAGTGGCAGGCTGTAGTTGCTTTGTCCACTATAGAGGCTGAATACATGGAAGCTACACATGCTTGTAAAGAAGTAGTTTGGTTAAAATGTTTGTGTTCTAACATTGGTTTTGATGTAGGGAAAATAACTATTTTTTGTGTTAGTCAGAGTGCAATTTCTCTGGAAAAGAATCCTACTTTCCATGTCACGACAAAACATATAGATGTATAGTACCACTTTGTATGAGATATGGTGGAGGATGGAAAGGTTAGTTTGGAAAAGGTTGATACTCTGGACAATGTTACAAATGCATTGATGAAGCCAACAAGCACATACAATTTTAGGTGGTGTGCCAGTTCAATGGGCCTTAGTGCCCATGATTTTTCAGTAAGTTTTATTGTGCTCTGGAGGTGCCTATTTGATCTTCGTCAAGTGGGATATTTTTTGAAATATGTGTCTCAGTCCCATAGGCTGAAACCTCTATTGGAGTCAAGTCAGTGTGACATATTCTATGTCTGGCTGACAAGAAGATTTGTAGCCTTATGTTTTGCATAGGTTGCTATGACCTTGCTTTAGTCTCACTGAAGGAGCCTATCACTATGATAAGAAGCATTCGGTGTGACCTCTTACTACCCATGGAGATCTTTGGCCGATAGGCCATTCTATCGTATATTAGGGAGACCCTTGGCTAAAAGGAATACTATCAGTAAGAAGTCTTATTGATGTGTGAATTTCTTGCCAAATGGTTATACGCTTGGTGCCTTTGTAATGACAAAAAAGACTTCGCTATGAACTCCTAGTGATGTGTTTATGTCTCACCGATGTAGTTTATTCTTGGTATGACTCCTAGCGACTAATGGTCTTAGGGTAACTTGGAGAGCTCAGTAAGAATTCTCAGTGAAAGTGGCTAAGTCTTGTCAACCATTCGGTGCTTGATATAACATAAAGATCTTGATGTAAGGTCTTAGCGATGGACAAAAGTCTTGTCGACTGTTGTTTGGCATTCGATATGACTTGTGAGCATTCAAAGTAATGTCTCAGTGATAGTGGCATGTCTTGTCGAATGCTAATGGCTTAGTATGACTTAGGACCTTGGTATGAAGTCTTGGAAAAAGTGACGAGTCTTGTTGACTGCTGGATGCACTTGGATTAACTTGAAGGCTCAACATGACGTCCTTGAAAGAGTGGTATGTCCTATCGATAGAATGAATCTTTGATGTGACTTAGGATATTGATATGTGGTCTCACCAAAGAGCAATAGTCTCACTGACTGAAAAACTCACATCTGTGTGACTTTGAAGCTTCGATATGATGTTTCACCGATAGTGATAAGTCTTGGCAATAGTGATACATGTGAAGACCCTCTTGCCGATGGAAATGACTTTTGAAAACATCAATGCTTAAGTATTGTGGCATCAGGAAGAGACGATCAATGTCTCATCGACATGCCAATATATGTTAATCACTTTGACTAAAAGAAGACCATCCTATGTGGTGTCTCATGGACCAATTAGAGGAGCTGAATGGGAACTGTTGGAAGATAGTTCATTGTGGTAGTTCTGAGAGGAAGCTTGATAGATAGGGGCGACATGGTTATACTCTATGATTGCAGATGATGTGTAGTTTGTAGATGATTTCGAAGGATCAATAGATTTTTGTGTGACTATATGATCAGTGGATGAATTCTATTCCATTAAGACTATAACGTGAATGTTCTGTAACAAGGTTGTTCATTGTTAAAGTTACTAAAGTATGACATCTGAAAGATAAGTCTAATATTTGTATTTAATCTCCATTACTGTAATACAAAGTGATTTCTCTTGTTGTGGTGTGTTTTTCTCCCATAAGGTTTTTCCCACATAAATCTGGTGTTCATCTTTGTTTGTCTAATTCTCTATTTCTACTATTTATTTCAAAGTGCATCTTAATTGAAATGTAATTGAAAAATTAAAAGTTATCTCTACATTCTTCCCTGAGGTATTAATGTTAGGAGAGTTGTTTCCACATCTAGCTTTCCTTACATAGCTCATGGTTTGCACTTTGTTCCCTGAATGAAACCTAGTTCCAAATCTATAAAAACACCTCCAAAACATAATATAATTTGATTTCTAATGAGGGATTTACCTTGCTCAAACCCCTAATTTGGTAATTAAACCTTGTATAAATAATGAGATTTGCATATAACCCTAGCCCTAAATGTGTCTAAGACTAGGAAATTTGAAGCAAAATGCAAACCTATTTTATCATTCAAGAATAAGATGCACAAATGAATTTAGAATAATACAATAATCATTCCAATAGACACTAAATCATATTAGAAATTAATCTTAATGGCATGCAAACCTTCCTTAATATGAAGATACATAGAAAATTTAAGATGAAATCACTTTGAAAACAAGTACTTAGTCTTGATTTCTCCATAGGCATCCATGATCAACCCTTTACAATGTGAGATCTTGTACAAAAGTTATATTGAAGACCTACAAAAACCCTAGCTTGCTATCCTAAAGCTTTAACCTTGTTGTAGATAGACTAATGAATCTTTTTGTGAAAGATATTCAATACTCGTCTCTTGAATTTTTTTAGTAAAAATGACCTAAAGAGACATATTTATAGTTATCAATACCTAATTGCCTATTATTTAGACCTAAGAGGCCAACATCCATCAAAAATTTTAATTAGGTCAATGATTTTCCCACTCAAAATTGAAAAATCCTCCAAAAGGGACTAAGTTGCCACCCTAAGTGATTTAGTCCCACCAGAGGGGACTCATTCACCCAAGGTGGAAAATGGGTCCCACTTAAGGTTTTTGAGGTGGGTTTCTAAAATTTGAATGATTTAAGTGTTGTTTGTCAATATTTATATATTTTTTTAAGTGGAATAATCCTCAAGGTCCAAAATAATGAGTCCTAAGGGACTATAAATGTTGATTGAAAGTATGATTGATGCAAGGGTTCCCAAGATTGGTCCAAATTAGTCCAAATATTGTACTATCTCCAAGAAGAGAGTACAATCTCAATTTCCACTATCATAAACCTTTATCTTTTCTTCATCTTGCATTTTCCTTTTGGGGACGACATAAGGCATTGAGAAATTTAGGTCTCTTCCATGTTGAACCAAAATATTTTTCTTTTATTTGTCTTTTTTTTTCATTTTTGGGGATGATGCAAGGTGTCAATACATTTAGGTCTCTTCCATGTTGACCCAAAATCTTTTTCCTTTCTTTGTCTTGTGTTTTCCTTTTAAGGATGATGCAAGGTGTGAAGACATTTAGGTATCTTCCATGTTTACCTGAAAGTTTTTCCTTTTTTTCACTCTCTTTGTTTCATTCCTCCTATTCCTTGAGTATTTTGGTAAGGATGACCATTTCAATCTCTCTAAAAACAATGTATAAAAGACATACTAACCCTGAATCGATGGATCACATATGTCATTTTTGAATTTCATTTTGAGGGAAGCCCCTTTTCATGACATAGCTTTATTTGGAAACATATGACTTGGCATAGGGATTTAGGGCTTTCCAAATAAGCTTTCATGTCATCTTAATTGTTAGCATTATCATTTACTACTTTAAAGTAATTGCTCACAGGATGGCACTGTTTAGAAATTTCTTTAAACTAGGGGCATACACTAGCATTATTCTTTTTCAACTTATGTTTCATTGTGTAGTATTATTATTTCATGCAATGCATCTTTCTCTTTGTGGTGAAATTCGGTGTTATTTCCTTCAAGAGTGTGATCTCTCTTAGCATATTATTTTCCTCTTAGTAGCTTAATGTGACACACTACATCCCTTAAGTTGTGAATCTTCTACTCTTTGATTAATATTCTCTTAGAGACATTAAAGGCATGATGTTTCCTAAGTTAATACCTTACATGAAATAAGTAAAACTCATTTGAAAATTCCTTACACTAATTTTTCATTTATAAAATTCATTATACATCCACCTTGCATAATACAATTTCCTTGTCTGTTGTGCCATCTTGTTTGTTCTTGAGTGTCAAGCATAAATTTGTTTTCTTACCTCATGAATTGTGTTTCTCATGTTGTGTGGCACCTTATCAAAGTTATCAGGAGGTATAGCTTTGGTATGGTTAGTGTATGGGATCCAAACTTACACATGACTTTCCCATGGATTGTAACAAAAAAAAAAATTCACCCTAATCCTTTCTAGCACTTCTAATTTTTATCTCCTAAAAGGAGAAATACGGGCCAAAATAGACAATTGTCACAATAAAAACTAATGCAAGAGTAGATGGGTATGTGTAAGATCATGTTGGGCCAAAAAGTGGTGATATGATATGTATGTGTAGGGTAGCTGGCTAACAACTTTTTTTTACCAAAAATTGATTAAACAAAAAGGGTTTTTAAAGGATAGTCTCATCTTTCCACCAATACAAATTATTGTTTACTTTGAATTTAATAAATAATTATTATTCATTTTCTATTTGAATTATGATTAAAGTCCTAATTGATAGGTTGATTGAAAAACATCTATAGCTTTCAAATGGTATCACATTTATTGAATCCAAAACATGTGTCGCATTCTATGCTTCACATACTATAGGATTAAAAAAATGAATTTCATGAAGTTTTGACCAATTTATGGTGGTCAAACATATAAATTTTTAATATTTTTTAAAAGTTGCAAAGAAAAATTCATAATAAATCATTTACTTGGAAAAAAATTACAAAAAAAATATGCATCACATAAGGACATGAATCTTCTACTTATATCTAAAATAATATAAGAAATTATTATCATTTTATTTTGGTTAGGGTGGTGAGACATACAATTTCTTCTTATTTTTTCCCTGAAATTTAAGTACTACTCCATTGAAATTTCAAATTTTCACCAAATAGATTTTCGTTTTTCAAATAAACTTAGTAGTTTAGAAACTAAATTAAATTTTCTACATATTCTATTCTTAAATATTTTTGAAATAATATAGATAACTTATTTAAATTTTTACTTTAAGTTGTCTAACTCTAATTTTCTGAATTTTTTCCCACTTAAAGGCCTATTTTTTCCATGATGATCCTGCACATACCTAGATGATATATGGATGAATTATGTCAATGTAATGATCTAAACTCAAATAATTTAAACATTAAATGCATTACTAAACTGTAGATTTTTGGGCAGGGCTTATAGACTACTCTTACACTCTTAGGATATTCCACCTAAAAGGAGAGAGACAAATCCTACTCAAAGAAATCTAACAAGTTCACTTAAATAATGCAATGTATTATTTTTTTAGGCTAAATGATATTATCTGAGTGCAACTAAATGAACTTTCAAATTGATTATGAATGCAAAACTTAAGATTTATGCAATGTTGGAAAACACAATGTTGATTGCAAATCTGAACTAGAAACCTATACAAATGAAAACATAAATTGATGAAACTAAACATAGTGCAATTGGAGGCATATAAGTGTTTATGAAAGGTTATATAATGTTACAAATATCATAGTTAATGGCCACTAGGACTGATTTGCCACAAATGGAAAATTAGTCCTTCTAGTGAAAAGTTATGGAAATGGGTTTCTAACTGTCGAGGGTTGAATTCTAACAAAATCAATTTTTAGACCTATAGGTGGGAATAATTTTCCATGCATGGTGAATCAAGCCACTTGTAGGAATCTATAAATTCTAGAGCTGATTCTATGGGGCTAGATCTGCACTTCTGCTTCCTATAGGTGTCTGATTTTGAAACTATCAAATTCGGATCTAAAAATGACATTTTATTGATATTTTAACTTGAATAATGAAGAGATGAATTGAATTACTTTAAAACATGATATTAAGTTATTTCCAAGCTTCCAAGATCCCTAAATCTGCAAACATAGAAGAAAAGAAGAAGAAATGTTAAATGTTAAGGCATGGGGGTTTTCCTTAGTGAAACCCCTTTTAGGTAATTCAACCAAAATGATGAAATAAAGTAATAAATCATGAAGAAATGGAGTTTATTACCTTTCCATGATGTTTTATATTGAATTTCTACAACAAAACATGAATAATCTACCTTTGAATGTCATAGGAAGCAATCTTGATGAAGAAACCTTAGTTCGCTTGACTTGAATGAAAAGATAGATGATGAATTAATGATGAGAAATGTAAAATGAGTTATGAGATGTAAATTAGGTCTTAGAAGGTTGTATTTATAGGAAATTCTCATAATTTACCCATTAATAACTCATCATAGGATGACATGAAGTAAAATTAAACTCAAATTTCACTTATTTTCCACTCAAAGGTCAAAATGGGGCCAAAGACAGCTCATTCACCACACATGGCGAATGGATCCCACCTTGATGGGAGTTATTTCTCATGGATGGTGAATGGTTCCCACAAGGGCCATTCTAATAGCTAAGATGCTAAGAGATAAGGAAATAATGTTTAAATTGTGATTTTGTCAGGTATTTTGTAACACCCCTCCTTTTTGTTCTTTTGATCGAACAATGTTCGTTATGTATGTTTTGCTTTGTTAGCACGTTGGTTATAACTTGGTTAATTTGGACTGATAATTGTTAAGCGATGTAAACATTATGTTTTGATGTAATGGTGCTTTAATCAAATGATATTATTATTTCATGTTATGGATTAAATTATCATGTATGTGAATTATTGATTCTTTATGCTTTGATTATACCATTGATGATTAGAGGTGTTAGTTAGTGATATTGTATTGGTGAAGGGGACGGGATCACATCACTCGCATGCGAGTGCCCTACGATTCTGCAATTTCCTCTTCACAGTGTGTTTTAATATTTATATATATATGCATGTTCGACACTCATGTTGTGTCCAGGATGCAGGTACAGGACATTGACTTCACCTAGTTCCACAGGTCTGAGCATGTCCCTTGTTCAACAAAAAATGATTGGGAGATAGTAGCTAGGTTTTCTGTGTTGTGACATCACCCTAGACATAGTGTGTCGTCGGGTTGTCAGTTGGGATAAGTTATTTTCCTTGTCATCTCGTCTCTCCTTGCTTGCGTGTTTAAATTTCCTAGTGAAATGGTGTTTGCTTTATTTAAATTTATTTCCAAAATTCATAAAAGAGTGCTTATTAATTAATTAGTTAATTTCATTCAATCAATAAAATAATCTAATGATGAAGTAGATTTATTTGTTGATTAATTAAATTAGTTCAATTTTGTTAGCATTATTAAATATTGTGACAAGTCAAAAAAATAGAAATTGCCTTGAATTCCTCTTGAAATAAAATTTAAAAATGATTTTTTTTTAAATGTAATTGTTAAATTCAATTTTGTGGATGAAAGGGAATTTAATTGACATTTGGGGTGCAAATAGAATTTTTTTTAAAATAAATATTATGCATTTGAAATGGGAAATAGAATTGTTTTATTAATTTTTAAAAATGAGAATATCTAAATTTGCAATCAATTTTGGTGGGTGAACTCAAAATTAAGGGTTTGACAATTTGGAGAAGGAAAGGGAATAAGGAAATTCATTTTTTCTTTTTTGAATGATCTTTTTTTGAAATTGGTAATTTTGGAGAGCAAAAAGAAACTTGGAATTCTTGGAGAATTTATTTTGGAAGAAGGATTGGAAAGATTTGTTGAAGGAAAATTTGAAAGAGAGCAACCTCCATTGAAGGATTCAAAAAGCTTGGAGAAAAACAAAAGGTTCCATGCTTTCCTTATTATACCATCTTATTTTAATTTTTTGTTTTTGTTGAAATGGTTCAATCTATTAATGCAATTCAAATTCTGATTGAAAACCCATGAGAAGATCTTCATTTGAACTTGAACAAAAGAACTTTCAAACTTTTGTGAAAACAAAAGATAAAAAAATTCATCCTCAAACTATCAATGGAAAATCTTGAAAAGAAGCATGGAAATTCAATAGTTTTTCTATGAAAGTGTATTTTCTTGGAAAAATCTTAATTCAAATTGTGAGAAATCTTTAATTTATTGTGTTAAATCTTGCAATTTCAATGGAAAATTATTGTAATTCTCAGATTGAGCATTTGCTCAATCTGGGTATGGAAAATAAGTATTTTTACAATCATTTATTATAACTGTGTATATATATATAATTGTGAGTGGTTTAAACCAAAAAAATTCAAAGTAATGTGAAACTGTGTTTTTTTTTACCATTCAGGGTTTTACCCAGAATTTTCGTTTTTACTAGTCGTTGGTGTGTTTAAATCCGTGTGGTGGATTTGTTTTTTAGGATGGGCTAAGTGTATGGGGGAGGGTTTAAACCCTCGGCCACCCCAAGAATGGCGACGACTGCGTGTGAGGGCAGCATCGTCGCTGCCAGCACAGGCCGCCGCCCCCATTCATGGGGGCTGCGTCCCCTGTTCAAACAGGGCGCGGCCGAACCCTAAGTGTGGATGGCATTTGGTTATGAAATTTGCTTTTTAATTTCATTTATTATATTTATTAAACATAAAACATATAACATATTTTATATTATATGTTTTATATTTAATACATATAATATGAAATTTGATTTCAATGTTTTATTTTGTCAATTAAAATATAATTTATATATATTTTTTAATATATATGTTATATATAATAATTTAATATTATTATATAATATATATATTATAATATGTGTATATTATATTTTAATAAATGCTTAAGTAATTATCATGCACATTTAAATATTAATTATATATATTTATATTTTTAAATATATATGTAATTAAATATATATATATATATATATATATATATATATATATATATATATATATATATCGAGTATATATATATATGTATATATGATTATATAGATATTTAATAAATATATATGTATTTTTAAATGTGATTTATTTTCTAAAAGAGAGGAAGTATTTAAATTATAATGAGATATTTGTTAAGGGATAGATGAAAATTGGTTTATGGGAAATCATTGGTTATCAAAAGAAAAATTGATTTAAAAATATTATGTGTATTGCGTCAACAAGAATTAAACGAATAATCAAACCCTTATGTGATTGTGCAAGAACATAATTTATTTAATTTGTTTAAGTGCACTAATGTGATGAATGATTGGATTTACGAAATCTGAAGGTAGATTACCTTATATTGTTTGCAAGCTTTCTTTTGTCATGGGGTGTTTATTCTTGTTGGGATTTGAGTCATATTTTGTAAGTCTTCCAGATAGAACCGTCTTCTATGTTATTGGGTTGTTGTCATGTCAATCTACCTTGTTGCCATGGGTAGTGCATAATTGCATCTAGTGTTATAACTGATTATCTTGTTTGGGTTTTGTTGACTTCATGTCATGTTTAGGGATTCATTATCCCTAGGTTACACTAGAGTACCTTTTGGTTGTGGCATAGTTCCACGTGTTGCCTTAGAGAAGTGGCTTACATTGAGGGCCGACAAACAAAGTGGTGCCAAGAGATCTCAATGTAAGTTAGTTAATTCAGTGAAAACTAAAACAATTGATTAGTGTAGGTGGTGCCATCATTTAAAAGATTAATTTTTCCTCTCTCATGGACACAAGTGCTTGTATAGACTTGGGATGAGACGAGAAGGCCTAGAATGGCAAGATCATTATCTTGTCCCTTCGAAAGATAACTAGTTCTACATTGGTTTGCATGTGGGGCCGGGAGTTGTTAGAGGTTACTAGGATATCCTGAGATGGGGGTCGGGACCTAGGAAGACTTGCCAGGATATCCCATGTGACATTGTGATGACACTTCTCCTAAGTCAACATTATTTTTGTATTCGTGATATGTTCATTACTTAAAATCTAGAAGCGTTTTAACCTTTGTGTCATGTGATGTCATGTTCGTATCCTTTTTCAGTTGAGTCATGTTGCCTATGTTTAGAGGTTGTTGGTCTTGACTTGAAATCCTTGTTACTATCTCCTAGCATGGGGGGTGAGCCTTTGGGTATCACTTGGTTGGGTGGAACATGCACCTTACTCTGTTGTTTGGCATTTGCTTATGGACGAGACTTTCATGTTGGAGAGTTTGTGGGATCCTGTTGCTACCTTGGTTTCATTTATGATTAGTTGCTCTTGTATTTTATTTACCCCCTCATTATTATTGAGGTGGAAATTGTAATAAACAATTATGTTATTGATTTACCTCATTCTGGGAATGAGAGATGTAATTGTAATAATATAACTGCAGTTATTGGTAACCATGAACGATCTCACGGTCTTAATGAAAATCTCATGTATGGAATGTATGTGCTTTAATTAGTTAAGTGAATGTTGTTAAGTTTCATTTCATGCATGTTGTTTTAATTTGTGATTTAAATAATCTTTGTCTTGTGACCTTAGGGGATTGTTGGCTTTGTGTTGTAATCTTACATATATTTGAAAAAAATTTTAAAAAAAATTGTTGTGCATTTGTTTAGTAGTTTGCAACTTCCCCTAGGGTTGTGTGGCGGGGCATTACACATGGTATTAGAGCCTAGGTACTCTGGGATTATGATGAGCCCATTAAGATTTTAGTTGTGTGGGTTTTAACTGTGTGTTGTGCTTAATACCTTTTTGTGTCTGTGTAGGATTATGCCTCCTAGGCGTGGAAGAGGTGGGGGTCGTAGACGTGGCCAT
The DNA here is from genome assembly GCA_007258455.2 of Sequoia sempervirens. Classification (NCBI taxonomy): domain Eukaryota; kingdom Viridiplantae; phylum Streptophyta; class Pinopsida; order Cupressales; family Cupressaceae; genus Sequoia; species Sequoia sempervirens. Next base: position 121,851 of record VDFB02343350.1, on the reverse strand, counting down.
TTAGGTGGTTGCATTGGGGAACAGCAAGACCCACCTCCACATGTTCAACTTGTTTCTGACCATTAGGAGCAACAGGCTTCTCATAATATTCAAGGAGATGGTAATCAGAATCCAGATCCACCCAATATCGAGGACGCTTAGTTGCGTCAGTTGTTAGAGGAGGCCCTTGCCCACCTTGGACCTAGGCAGGAGGTAGTGCCAGTGGTGGTTAGAGAGAAAGAGGTACCAGTTCACTCTGATTCAGAGGTAGCAGCCCATATGAGGGACTATCTTAGAGCACGACCACCCATTTTCGATGGATCAGGCAGTGGTTTGGAGGTAGAGACATGGCTCATTGACTTGACTAGGTGTTTTTCTATGCACCCATATGGGAGCAACACTCAAGCTAGGTGCGCTATCATGCACTTGAGGGGATTTTCCTCCACTTGGTTGAGATTAGAGGAGCAGAAGCTCCATCTGGACATTGGTAAAGTTTCTTGGGAGTTGTTTCTAGAGCAGTTTCGGGCTATATTTCTTTCTGAGCATTGGAGGCAGCGTCGAGGGGATGAGTTCCACACCCTTCGACAAATGACCATGTCAATAGAGATGTATGAGCATTTTTTCTATGAGCTCAAATAGTATGCGGGCATAGGAGATGACGAGGGCATGTTGGTACAACATTTTCTCAGGGGCTTACATGCCCATATCAGTGGTGGAGTGTGGGTTTTCAAACCCAAGACCATGGAGGTGGCAGTCGACACGGCCAGGCTCATTGAGGAGAACCTGGCGATGGCCTTAGGTGGTCATGTAGGAGTGTAGGTGGACAATGGTTCAGCAGCTAGGACTAGTGCTCGAGGAGGTCAGCCTCAGGGAGGTGCACCTTCTAGAGCTCAGCAGGGTCCATCTCAGAGTAGTCAGCAACAGCAGCAGGGTTCTCAAGGGAAACAAAAGGGTTTCTAGCAGAGGCAGGGGGATAGGAGTTGGAGGCACATGAGACACTTCAACTCTAAGCAGCTAGCACAGAGTTCTCATTCATCTTTCAGGGGTAGTGCGCAGCAGTCTAGTGCACCACCTACAGGTAGGGGCTTCAGTAGAGGAACTGGATGTTTTGCATGTGGCCAATAGGGTCACATAGCGAGGATGTGTCCCAATAAGGGCACATTAGTTTATTCTCAGGGACCAATAGCGTCAGAGCCGACTGTAGGAGATGCAGGCTATGAGCATCAAGTATTCGCAGCGGTTGACAACCGCCAGGCAGAGCATGAGGGTACACTCATTGAGGCTTATGGTATGTTGAGGGGTAAGCCAGTTTCTATTCTATTTGATTTTGGAGCATTGGATTCCTTTGTTTCTTCATCTGTCATGGCGCGATGTAGAATGGATGCGGTAAAATAGGTCGATAGGTGGCAGGTAGAGTTAGCTTCGGTTGCAAAAGTTGCATCCCTTTCCCTTGTGCCTGAGTGTAGGTTAGAGGTTATTGGGTTCTTATGACGTTGTCATAGGAATGGATTGGCTAGAGGCTCATAGTGCAGTCATTGATTGTCGACGTAAGTCGATTAGATACATTGAGGCATCTGGTAGAGAGGTAGAGGTAGTGGGGGTTCAGAGGCCAATCTTTTTGAGGATCATCTCAGCTATGTAGTTGAGGTGTGTGTGGTAGGGTTGCCAATTATTCGCTGTTACAGTGGATGATTTGGATCTAGGAGGTGGAGAAGAGAAGGTCTCTCTTGATAGTCACCCCATTCTTCAGGAGTTTTCCGATGTCTTTCCAGATGAGATTCTAGGGATTCCTCCTCAGGGGGACATTGACTTCAAGATAGACTTGGTACCTAGATCAAAGCCCATTTCATGAGCTCCCTATTGCATGACTACTCAGGAGCTGAAAGAGCTTAGGTTGCAGCTTGAGGAATTGCTAGAGAAGGGTTTTATTCACCCTAGTGTTTCTCCATGGGGACCGCCTATCATCTTCGTGAAGAAGAAGGATGGTTCACTTTGGTTATGCATTGATTACCAACAGTTGAACAAAGTGACCATTAGAAATCGGTATCCTCTTCCTAGGATTGACAATCTATTCGATCAGATCAAAGGTGCTACCATCTTTTTGAAGATTGATCTCAAGTCAGGATATCATCAACTTCGAATCTTCGAGTCAGATATTCATAAGACCGTGTTCCGAATGCGGTATGGTCACTATGAGTTCACAGTTGTGCCATTTGGTTTGACGAATGCACCCTCAGTGTTCATGAGTCTTATGAATGGGGTATTCTGTACATACCTTGACAGGTTTGTTCTTGTGTTCCTAGATGATATTTTGGTATACTCTAGAACGATGAAGGAACTTGAGGAGCATTTACGGCAGGTATTGCAGTGTTTGCAAGATAATCAACTATATGCTAACTTGTCAAAGTGTGAATTCTTTAGGACTAAGGTTCAATACCTTGGGTATGTGATCTCTAGGGAGGGTATTTCAGTGGATCCTGCAAAGATCCAAGCAATCTTAGATTGGCCTGCGCCCATGAATGTGGCAGAGATATGTAGCTTCATGGGGCTAGCGGGTTATTATAGGTGATTAGTGCATAACTTTTCAAGGTTAGGGCATCCTATCACCTCCCTTAAGAGGAAAAGAAAGAGGTTTGAGTGGTTTGAGAAGTGTGAGATAGCCTTTCAGTGTCTTAAGGGGAATTTGACCAGTGCTCCTATACTTACGATAGCGGATCCTATTGGGGACTTTGTAGTCTGTACAGATGCGTCCTTAGAGGGATTAGGTGCAGTATTGATGCAGGAGGGTCGTGTCATTGCATATGAGTCATGGAAGCTCAAGGAACATGAGCTAAACTATCCTACCCATGTTCTTGAGTTGGCAGCAGTGGTTCATGCATTGACGAGATGGAGGCACTTTCTTCTGGGGCATAGGTTTGAGCTGCATAGTGATCATAGGAGCCTTCAGTATATCTTCATGCAGCCCAACCTTAATGCTAGGTAAAGGCGATAGATGGAGTTTCTCTATGAATATGACTTCGAGGTGAAGTATATCCAAGGGAAGGAGAATGTGGTTGCAGATGCCCTCAGTAGGCGTAGGCATGAGATATCTAGGTTGACTCTTATTGTTGATTTGTAGAGTCAGATTCTTTCTACCCTCTCAGCCAATAGTTGGTATTAGGATGTTAGATTGGTGATAGAGGTAGGAAGGCCCCTTGAGGGTAGATATTCAGGATACTCTCTAGATGTTGATGAGATATTGAGACACATGGGATGCATATACATTCCCCCATCATGTGAACTTCGCGCTTTGGTCATGAATGAAGCACATTGTGCACCTTATTCAGCCCATCCAGGGGTGAAGAAGATGTATGCAGATTTGTGTTAGTTATATTTTTGGCCAAGGATGAAGTGAGATATTGTGGATTTTGTGTTGAGATGTCTTGAGTGTTAGCGGGTGAAGACCGAACACCAGCATCAAGTGGGGCTTTTGCAGTCACATTTAGTACCAAAGTGGAAATGGGATATAATCTCATTGGATTTCATTGTTGGTTTACCCAACTCTTCAAGACGACATGATGCAATTATGGTAATAGTGGATAGGTTGACGAAGGTAGCACACTTCTCGCCTATGCGCTCTTCCTATATTGCATCATCCATAGCTAGAGTGTTCATGGAGGATATAGTGAGGTTACATGGTATTCCGCATCAAATTATCTCTGACAGGGATCCACTATTCACCTCAGCTCTATGGACGTCATTACAGCATGTGATGGGAACACAGTTAAACTTTAGTTTAGCTTACCACCCAAAGACAGATGGATAGACTGAGAGGGTTAATCAAATCCTCGAAGACATGTTGTGTATGTATGTGATGGACTCGTAGACACGATGGGAGGACTATCTCTATTTGGTAGAGTTTTCCTATAATAATGGCTTTCAGAGTTCTATCGGCATGGCTCCATTCTAGGCATTGTATGGGCGGCCATGTCGCACTCCCTTGAGTTGGGATCAGCTAGAGGATAGAGTAACTTTGGGTCCTGAGATGTTGTAGGATATGGAACAGTAGGTAGATAGGATTAGAGAGCACTTGGTGGCAGCATAGGATAGGTAGAAGAAGTATGCAAATACGCATAGAGTGGACCATCATTTTTTCGTAGGTGATAGAGTCTTCTTGCGAGTGCATCCATGAAAGAGTCCAATCTGTTATGGAAAAGGCTCTAAGTTGGCACCTCACTTTGTTGGACCCTTCAAGATTCTCGAGAAGATTGGTCTTGTTGCTTACTGTCTGGCTTTATCGCCTAGTCTCTCACATGTGCACGATGTATTTCATGTATCAGTTCTTCAGCCGTACCATCCAGACATTTCTCATGTCCTTGATTGGAATGCTTTGTAGGTAGAGGACGGGCAGCTGGCTTTGGAGCCCATGGCCATGGTGGATCGCAGAACGCTCACTCTTCAAGGGCAAGATATTGATCAGGTTAGGATCCAGTGGGATCCTAGGGATGACTCATCATCCACTTGGGAAGATGCAGCTAGGATGAGGGAACTTTATCCCTATTTGATTGTAGGCTTCCAGGAGTAAGCCTAACCCTAGGGGGGGGAGGATGTAACACCCCTCCATTTTGTTCTTTTGATCGAACAGTGTTCATTATTTATGTTTTGCTTTGTTAGCACATTGGTTATATCTTGGTTACTTTGGACCACTAATTGTTAAGTGATGTAAACATTATGTTTTGATGTGATGGTACTTTAATTAGATGATATTATTATTTCATGTTATGGATTAAATTATCATGTATGTGAATTATTGATGCTTTATGCTTTGATTATATCATTGATGATTAGAGGCATCAGTTAGTGATATTGTATTGGTGAAGGGGATGGGATCACATCACTCGCATGCAAGTGCCCTGCGATTCTGCGAATTCCTCTTCACGGTGTGTATTAATATTTATATATATATGCATGTTCGACACTCATGTTGTGTGCAGGATGCAGGTATAAGACATTGACTCCACCTGGTTCCACAGGTCTGAAAATGTCCCTTGTTCAATGGAAAACGATTGGGAGATAGTAGCTAGGTTTTTTGTGTCATGACATCACCCTAGCCAAAGTGTGTCGTCGGTTTGTTCGTTGGGATAAGTTATTTTCCTTGTCATCTCGTCTCTCCTTGCTTGCGTGTTTAAATTCCCTAGTGAAATTGTGTTTTCTTTATTTAAATTTATTGCCAAAATCCATAAAAGAGTGCTTATTATTTAATTAGTTAATTTAATTCAATCAATAAAATAATCTAATCATGAAGTAGATTTATTTGTTGATTAATTAAATTAGTTCAATTGTGTTAGCATTATTAAATATTGTGACAAGTCAAAAAAATAGAAATTGCCTTGCATTCCTCTTGAAATAAAATTTAAAAATGTTTTTTTTTTAAATGTAATTGTTAAATTCAATTTTGTGGATGAAAGGGAATTTAATTGACATTTGGGGTGCAAATAGAATTTTTTTAAAATAAATATTATGCATTTGAAATGGGAAATAGAATTGTTTTATTAATTTTCAAAAATGAAAATATCTAAATTTGCAATCAATTTTGGTGGGTGAACTCAAAATTAAGGGTTTGACAATTTGGAGAAGGAAAGGGCATAAGGAAATTCATTTTTTCTTTTTTGAATGATCTTTTTTTGAAATTGGTAATTTTGGAGAGCAAAAAGAAACTTGGAATTCTTGGAGAATTTATTTTGGAAGAAGGATTGGAAAGATTTGTTGAAGAAAAATTTGAAAGAGAGCAACCTCCATTGAAGGATTCAAAAAGCTTGGAGAAAAGCAAAAGGTTCCATGCTTTCCTTATTATGCCATCTTATTTATTTTTTTTGTTTTTGTTGAAATGGTTTAATCTATTAATGGAATTCAAATTCTAATTGAAAACCCATGAGAAGATCTTCATTTGAACTTGAACAAAAGAACTTTCAAACCTTTGTGAAAACAAAAGATAAAAAAATTCATCCTCAAACTATCAATGGAAAATCTTGAAAACAAGAATGGAAATTCAATAGGTTTTCTATGAAAGTGTATTTTCTTGGAAAAATCTTAATTCAAATTGTGAGAAATCTTTAATTTGTTGTGTTAAATCTTGCAATTTCAATGGCAAATTATTGTAATTCTCAGATTGAGCATTTTCTCAATCTGGGTATGGAAAATAAGTATTTTTATAGTCATTTATTATGACTCTGTGTGTGTGTATATATATATATATTTGTGAGTTGTTTAAACCAAAAAAATTCGAAGTAATGTGAAACTGTTTTTTATTTCACCGTTCTGGGTTTTACCCATAATTTTCATTTTTACCAGTCGTTGGTGTGTTTAAATCTGTGTGGTGGATTTGTTTTATAGGATGGGCTAAGTATATGGGGGAGGGTTTAAACCCTCGGCCACCCCAAGAATGGCGACGACTGCCTGTGAGGGCAGTGTCGTCGCTGCCAGCATAGGCCGCCGCCCCCATTCATGGGGGCTGCATCCCCTATTCAAATAGGGCGCGACCGAACCCTAAGTGTGGATGGCGTTTGGTTATGAAATTTGCTTTTTAATTTCATTTATTATATTTATTAAACATAAAACATAAAACATATTTTATATTATATGTTTTATATTTAATACATATAATATGAAATTTGATTTTAATGTTTTATTTTGTCAATTAAAATATAATTTATATATATATATATATATATATATTAATGTATATGTTATATATAATAATTTAATATTAATATATAATATATATATTATAATATGTGTATATTATATTTTAATAAATGCGTAAGTAATTATCATGCCCATTTAAATATTAATTACATATATATTGAGTATATATATATATATGTATATCTGATTATATAGATATTTAATAAATATATATGTATTTTTAAATGTGATTTATTTTCTAAAAGAGAGGAAGTATTTAAATTATAATGGGATATTTGTTAAGGGATCATAGATGAAAATTGGTTTATGGGAAATCATTGGTTATCAAAAGAAAAATTGATTTAAAGATATTGTGTGTATTGCGTCAACAAGAATCAAATGAATAATCAAAACCTTATGTGATTTTGCAAGAACATAGTTTATTTAATTTGTTTAAGTGCACTAATGTGATGAATGATTGGATTTATGAAATCCGAATGTAGATTACCTTATATTGTTTGCAAGCTTTCTTTTGTCATGGGGTGTTTATTCTTGTTGGGATTTGAGTCATATTTTGTAAGTCTTCCAGATAGAACCGTCTTCTATGTTATGGGGTTGTTGTCATGTCAATCTACCTTGTTGCCATGGGTAGTGCATAATTGCGTCCAGTGTTATAACTAATTATCTTGGTTGGGTTTTGTTGACTTCATGTCGTGTTTAGGGATTCATTATCCCTATGTTGCGCTAGAGTACCCTTTGGTTGTGGCATAGTTCCATGTGTTGTCTTAGAGAAGTGGCTTACATTGAGGGCTGGCACACAAAGTGGTGCCAGGAGATCTCAATGTAAGTTCGTTCAGTGAAAACTAAAACAATTGATTAGTGTAGGTGGTACTATCATTTAAAAGATTAATTTTGCCTCTCTCATGGACGCGAGTGCTTGTATATACTTGGGATGAGATGAGAAGGCCTAGAATGGAAAGATTGTTATCTTGTCCCTTCGAAAGATGACTGGTTGTACATTGGTTTGCATGTGGGGCTGGGAGTTGTTAGTGGTTACCAGGATATCCCAAGATGGGGGCTGGGACCTAGGAAGACTTGCCAGGATATCCCATGTGACATTGTGATGACACTTCTTCTAAGTTAGCATTATGTTTGTATTCGTGATATGTTCATTACTTAAAATCTGGAAGCGTTGTAACCTTTGTGTCATGTGATGTCATGTTCATATCCTTTTTCAATTGAGTCATGTTGCCTATGTTTAGAGGTTGTTGGTCTTGACCTGAAATCCTTGTTACTATCTCCTAGCATGGGGGGTGAGCCTTCGGGTATCACTTGGTTGGGTGGAATGTGCACCTTACTCTGTTGTTTGGCATTTTCTTATGGATGAGCCTTTCGTGTTGGAGATTTTGTGGGATCTAGTTGCTACCTTGGTTTCTTTTATGATTAGTTTCTATTGTATTTTATTTACCCCCTCATTGTTATCGAGGTGGAAATTGTAATAAACGATTATGTTTTTGATTTACCTCATTCTAGGAATGAGAGATGTAATTGTAATTATATAACTTCTGTTATTGGTAACCATGAAGGATCTCATGGTCTTAATGAAAATCTCATGTATGGAATGTATGTGCTTTAATTAGTTAAGTGAATGTTGTTAAGTTTCATTTCATGGATGTTGTTTTAATTTGTGATTTAAATAATCTTTGTCTCGTGACCTTAGGTGATTGTTGACTTTGTGTTGTAATCTTACATATATTTGAAATTAAAAAAAATAAATAAAAAATTGTTGTGCATTTGTTTAGTAGTTTGCAACTTCCCCTAGGGTTGCGTGGTGGGGCATTACATATTTGATCAATTTAAGCCTCATAATGCACAATATGGATTAATAGGATCCTATTAGTGATGATGTAAAGGTAAAATAGGGCTTGGTATATAGAATTCAATGTGAAAGTGTTGTTAAGAGAATGTACAGGATCATGATGGGCCAAAAAGTGGCAATATGATGGTTATGTGGCTATCAACTTTTTTTTAAGCTCAAATTGATGAAATAAAAAGGGTTTTTAAAGGAGATTCTTAGATTTCCACCAATATAAATTATGCTTTACTTTTAATTGAAAAAGTAATTATTATTCATTTTCTATTTCAATTACAACTAAAGTTCTGATTGATAGGTTGATTGAAAAACATATATAGCTTTCAAATAGTATCACTTTTTTGAATCCAAAAAATGTGTCACATTCTATGCTTTGCATACAATATGATTAAAAAAAAATGAATTTAATGAAGTTTTACCAAGTTAAGGTGGTCAAACATGTTATTTTTTTATATTTTGTAAAATTTTTAATAAAAAATTCATAATTAATTATTTACATGGAAAAAAATTATAAAAAGTATGCATCACATCGGGATATGAGTCCTCTACTTATATCTAAAATATTATAAAAAATATTATCATTTTAATGTGGTTAGGGTGGTTAGAAAGACACCTACTTCTTATTTTTTTCCCTAAAATTTAAGTACTACTGCATTGAAATTTCAAATTTTCACCAAATAGATTTTGTTTTTTAAACAAACCTAGTAGTTGAAAAACTACATTCAATTTGCTACAAATTTTTTTCTTACCTATTTTTGAAATAATATAGATAACTTATTCAAATTTTTATGTCAAGTTGCCTAACATTGATTTTTTTCAATTTTTTGCCACTTAAGGGCTTGTTTTTTCCATGATGATCCTGCACATACCCTTAAATACACTTTACAATACCAAAATGAGTTCCACACACCCTATAAAGGCACAAGAACTGATGTGAATGTGTATGACACATTACAACACTAGTTTATCATTAATTTTAATTCAAAAACCTTCTAGATTGATGTAATAATGTTATTAAACACATTTTATAATGTTGAATTATGGGAAGAAGGGTTCATTGAGTCTAGAAAAGTGTGAAATTTGTTCACAAGAATCCACAACACCTTCACAAGAAATTGTTAAATGCATGTAAAAGGGTCCAAGACCTAGTGTGGATGCATGAAATGCCTCACAACACCTAAATCAAGGCCTCATTAAGTCAATTAAATATCATGAATTATTCCCATGTTAAGCAAAGGGTACTTTTTTCTCTAGTGCATTTAGCCTCCACTTTAGTGAGAGGATGAAATTTCTTGAAACTCACACTAAAATAGACATTCAAGAGAGATATGAGCGTATAGATGGAAAGATCAAGAAGGTAGTCAAGCCCCTAGGATAAAATCACATAATGGAAAGAAGAAAAATGGGGTGGGGAAGATGTGCTAACTCTGGGGCGATGAAACATAAGGTTGTTTGCGGGGTGAGTTGTCCCAAAGAAGAAAAAAGGTGGATCAAGCTTTGATCATTTTTCCAACTAGTTGTGGATCAGATCTAGGTTATTTATCCACAAAAAAAAATTGAATTTCATGTAAAAAATTTGTTAAAGGGTATTTTTCCTTGTTCATGTAAGGTCTTTGTGCCATAGAAAAAAGAACCCATTTCTTCACATGGGGTAATTCATGATAAATGGACTTAATGTGGCCTTGATTTAGGTGTTGTGAGGCATTTTATGCATCCACACTAGGTCTTGAAGCCTTCTACACTAAATAACATGTGTTTATTGGCATCTTGTAAAGTACTTTCACATATTTCTAGACTTAATGAACCTATTTCTTCCTAATTCAACCTATCTAATATATCATCACATCATTCTAGAAGGCTTGTAAGGAAAATTTAATAATAAACTAGTGTTGTAGTGTATTTTAAGCACACACATTGGTTCTTGTGCCTTCTTAGGCTATGTGGACCCTATTTTAATGCTGTAAAGTGTATTGAATTTCACTTTCACATTGATTTATGTGTCCTAAGACCTCTTTAAGTCCATATTGTGCATCTTGAGGCTTTAATTGATCAAACCCCTAGTAAAGTTGCAATTTAAACCTTATTTCCTAATTCCTTGGCCTCTTAAGTGTCGAAATGGACCATGTGGGACCCATTCACCATGCTTGGAAAGTGATTCATGTCCAAGTGGGACCCATTCACCATGTGTGGTGAATTAGTCCAATCTAGACCCCATTTTAACTTTTGAGTGGGAATAAAGTAAAATTTAATGTTTATTTTCACTATATGTCAGCTTGTGATGTAGTATAATAAATTACTAAGGCACAATTTTCTATAAATAGGTTATCTCAACCTCATTTTATCATTTATTATTTATTATTACACCTCTTGTTATTCATTCATCATCTATTATCTCATTTAAGTCAAGCAACTTAGGGTTTATTCATTAAGAGTCTTCAAGCTTGCATTTTAGAGCATCCAAGGATTGAATACACATGTATTACTACATAAAAAAGGATAAATCACCATTGAAAGGTAAATTATTCCATTATTTCAAGTTTTATTCATTTATCTTATCATTTTGGATTAATTTCCTAAATGGGGTTTGACTTAGAAGGCAAACCCCCATACATTAACAATCAATAGTTTGTCTTCTTGTGTTGATTGTTTGTAGATTTATGATCTTTTAGATCTTGTGGATCATTGAATATTTTATTCCAAAGTAATTAAAGCCTTCTCCTCTTTCATAAAGTTTACTTTTGAAGTATAAATCAATTTCAAACTCGATTATGATAGAATCTAAAGTGGACACCTATACAAGGTGAAAGTTCAAATCTGGAACTACATAATCTAGTACTAATTTCTTGGATCCCTAAAAGTGGACTAATTTTTCATCCATGGTGAATGAGTCCCTTATAAGGACCTAAAACTTGATTTCTTCAGATCTCATCTCCCGACAATTTGAAACTTGTTCTCAATAGTTTTTACCCGAACATGGACTGATTTTCCACAAGTGGCGAATGAGGTCACTTTGGTTAGAAGAATAAAATTGAAAACATTTTAGAATTCTTCTCCATCCATCTTTATTTATCTAGATAAGTAATAATAAGTTTCATTTTTTTCTGTTCATGTTTCTAGTTTATACATGCATTACACAATATGTTTTCTAACATGTTGCATTTGATTAGTGCACTTTGTAATCTACATTATCATTAACTTTCTAGCATTAAGATCACATATACACATCTCACACCTCTTTCATCCATTTATTCTAGTGTTAACATAAGTGTTTTTTGCCCACCTTCCTCCTTCTAGGTTAAAAATCATAGGAGAGATAGAAAGCAAGTAGGTGCAAAAAAATCTACATTACATTTTGGTGATCCTTCCTTTTATAATACTTTTTTTAAAATTTTGGAGTCCTTTCATCATAGATCTAGTTTGAATATTTTTTTGCATACTAGGTGTTCAATTTTGTATTCATTATGTTAGGTATGCATCTTACATCTTTAAATTCGTCAAAAACTATTCAAAATTTCTAAAAATCTTGCAAAATAACCCTACTGAGACTCGTTCACCACCTATGTCGAATCAGTCCCTGTACTAATTTTACACAGTAATAAATAGCACCTAAAACCTCATTTTTTAGCTTTCTAAGGCTCCTATTTGCATATATTATAAGTCTATAAAATTTTTGGAACATTTCTTTGGTGCATTTCACTCAAAAATGTCATTTTAGATAACTCATTTTTCAAATCGCTTCATTTTTTCCATTTTGTATAACAATTATAAAAAAAACTTTTCACTTTTGCATATACAATGTTTCTATTCTTAAAACTTTGCATAATTTTGTTAAAAGTTCTTTTCAAACAATGCTCATACCTTATCTTGTTAAATATTTCAAGAAACATTCCATACCATCTCCCCATTAGATTTTTTTGTGAAAGAGAATACAACTTTAGACATTCCTCACGATCATATTTGCTCTTCTCCTAATATCTCTCCTATTAGAAAAGAAGATATTTTGTTGATAGAAGAACCAAACAATGAGAGTGTTGAGAATCTAATTTTTTTCTCTCCTCTTCCCTCTCTTAGTGGACAAGGCATTGATCAACAAGACAACTTAAATATACCTAATGATGATAGTAAAATTTTTTGTTCTCCTAGTATTTCTCGTAGTTATGAAGTAGATACTTTTTTTGTAAAAGATTATGAGTATTTTAGTTGTCCTCCAAGTCCTAGAGAAACCCTTATAGAACAAAATAATTTTGATCATTCCCCTACTAGCAATGTAGCTCCTTTAGAAGAACCAAACCTTGAATGTCAACAACATTTGGTTTTTAGTTCTTCTAACAACTCTTTTCCTAGGGAGAATATCAGAATGCAAGATAATATGACCATGGGAACACATTCTTCAACCACTAATCCTTCCTTAGGATATGATAATCAAGTAACATTATATTCCCCTTCTTCAACATATCATGCCAATCAAGACAAAAATTTTGAGGTTATGACAACAAAAGTGGGATCTCCTTTAAATAGTGAGATCCCTAATTCACTTTCCTTTAGTGAAAAACACAAAAAATCTATAGTTGTCTTGAAATCAATCATGCAATCTAATCATAACAATTTTCTATAGCCATTAAGTTGTAACATAGTGACCCAAACATCTAGGGGACCACACAACACTCCTACATCATTACCTCTTCTTAAAAAAGTGCCTACTATTGAAGATCTTGAAAGGACTCATGTTGATATATTTGTATGGGAACTCATTCAACTCTCACCGATGGTAAACTTGTCTTTAATGAAATGATAGAAAAACAAAAAGAGGAGGTGCAATCTTCCTTATCATCACAACATAGTCAACAAACCATCACATTCTCTCAAACTAAATTACCTTCTCTTGAAATTCAACACAAATATGATCCCTTGATAATAAAGGTGATCATTAATGAAACTCTAGTTCAACACACTATCATTGACAATGGATCAGACACTAATGTTTGTAGCATTTATTTTCTACACAAACTTGGCATAAACAAAAATCAAATTCATCTAAATGACGTTAATATTTGTGGCTTTGACAATGTTAATAGATGAACACTTGGGGTGATCACATTACCTATTGTGGTCAGACCTGTAGTGTTTCCTACCTCTATTCATATCATGCAAGAATCCCTTCCATATAATATCATCCTAGGTAGACCATGGATTCATGCTATGAAAGGAGTCCCATCTTCCCTTCACCGTGTCATGAAGTTTGAGTTCAAAAACAAGATTTATAGGAATCATCCAAATGAGAAAAGTTATGTGTAAACTAATCACAACACTCTTGGTTCCTCTAATTCTTCTATTCCTCAATCCCACCCCTTTGATACTACCTTTTCACCTACAACAAAACTCTTTTTTGATAGTGGGGGGTTGTTAGAGTCTACCTCTCCTTGCAAAAATATATCCAATGTCTCACCCTCATGGTCCAAAGAGTCATATACAAATCATTCCTTTTTAGATAAAATCCCTAGTCATGATTGGGGTTACACACCTACCTTTAAAGGAGGGTGTACAATATCCCAATCTCAACCCAAAAAACCTTGCATTCCTTTCTCTCACCTTTACCTTCCTCATCTTTACTTTCCTCAAATACTTTGCATGATAATAGTATTCAACCTCTCAAGGATTATGGTGCTCTTCCTTATGTGGGAGCACCTAATTCCTTTACTTGACACTCACTTTCATCCTATTAGGTTCACCATTGTCCTACACTAAGTGGGGGGGAAAAAATTAGAAAGCCTTATCCTTGTATGTCAGTTTTTGTTGTCTCTTTTGGCTCATTGTTAACCTTTCATGAATATTTAAAGAGCAAGCTTGAGATGTGGATTACATGTCTTAAGATTGACTCGCATGCGACGTACTACTTTATTTCCTCTTTACATGATGCAACCTAACTTTGAAACATATGACTTGGCATAGGGCTTTCCTCATTAGCTCTCATGTCTTCTTTTGAACTTCTCTTTCTTCATCTACTTTAAAGAAATTTCTCATCAATTATGTGTAGAAATTACTTTAAAGTGGGGGGAATCTGACACTATATATTCACTTTGTGTTATTTGTGTAGCTTTGTCATTTATATGATGTGTTCATTACTTTGTGGATGACATTGGGTATGATGTCCTTCATAAGCATGATCTTTCTTAGCATATTATATTCCTCTTGGTGGTTGATGCAACACACTACATCCCCTAAGTTTTGAATCTACTATTCTTTGATTGGTCCTCTCTTGGAGAAATTAGATACAATTTTCCCTAAGTGATTTACCTTACATAAACTAAACAAATCTCTCTTGAACAAAATTTTACATTACATTTTTTACATTTACATTAATTACACTTATCATTTGGCCATCATGCATAACACAACTTGCATTACTGTTGTGCCATTTTATTTTGTTCATGAGTTACACTTACATTTATTTTTGTGGTGACTTGTTAAAGTTATTAGGAGGTATAAATTTGGCACGTTTTAGTGGGAAGCCCAACTAGTGGCACAACTTTTCCCCATAGCCACATTTTTGTTTTTGAGTGCATTCCAACTCACATATGTTATTATTTTTTCTTTTGGCCCTTCTGACCCCATGGATGATCTAAAAGTTGGCAAGCATAGAGAAAGAACATATTTTCTATCTTGCCATATTTTCTCATCTTGATTTTGTGTGATTTTTTATCTTGATGGTTTGACTTAGGATCTTTGATCCTAGGGGCTTGTGTAACCTCCTTGATCATTTTAATTCATTGTCATATGTCTTTGTAAAAGTGGATCTCTCTTGAAAGTTTACTTTAGTGTGAGTTTGAAGCAAGTTCATCCTCTCATTAAATTAGGGGCTAAATGTGTCATAGAAAAAGGGAACCTTTGCTTGACATGGGATAATTCATGATAAATGGACTTAATGTGGCCTTGATATAGGTGTTGTGAGGAATTTTATACATCCACACTAGGTCTTGGACCCTTCTACACTAAATAACATGTGTTTATTGATGTCTTGTAAAGGTGTTGTAAGGTCTTGTAAAGGACTTTAATGCTTTTCTAGGCTTAATGTACCTATTTCTTCCTAATTTAACATGTCTAATACACCATCACATCATTCTAGAAGGATTGTAATGAAAATTTAATAACAAACTAGTGTTGTAGAGTATTTTATGCATACACATTGGTTCTTTTTCCTTCCTAGGTTGTGTGGACCCTATTTCAGTGTTGTAAAGTGTATTTGATTTCAATTTCACATTGATTTATGTGTCCCAATCCCTATTTAACATTTACATCATCATTAATAGACCTATTTCAATCCATATTGTGTATCTTGATTCTTTAAATTATCAAACCCCTGACAAAGTTGTAATTTAAACATTATTTCCTAATTCCTTGGCCTCTTAAGTGTCAGAATGGCCCATGTTGGATCCATTCACCATGCTTGGTGAATGAGTTATTTCTAGGTGGGACCCATTGGCCATGTGTGGCAAATGAGTCCAATCTAGACCCCATTTTGACTTTTCAGTGGGAATAAAGTGAAATTTAAAGTTTATTTTCACTATATGTCATCCTATGATGTAGTATAATCAAGTACCAAGGAAAAATTTTCTTTAATAAGATATTTTAACCTCATTTAATCATCTCTTATTCATTATTACACCTCTTATTATCCATTCATCATCTATTATCTCCTTCAAGTCAAGCAACTTAGGGTTTATTCATTAAGAGTCTTCAAGCTTGCATTCTAAAGCACCCAAGGGAAGAATACACATGTATTATTGTAGACCACCAAGATCAATCACCATTGCAAGGTAAATTATTCCATTATTTCATTTTTTATTCATTTATGTCATCATTTTGGATTAATTTCCTAAACGAGGTTTGACTAAGGCAAACCCCATGCCTTAACAATCAATAGTTTGTCTTCTTGTGTTGATTATTTGTAGATTTAGGAGCATTGAATATTTTATTATCAAGTCATTCAAGCCTTCCCCTCTTTCATCAAGTTTATTTTTAAAGTATAAGTTAGTTTCAAACTCGATTATGACATAATCGGAAGTCAACACCTATACAAGGTGAAAGTTCAAATATGGAATTGTAGAATCTAGTCCTAATTCCTCAAATCGTTGGAAGTGGATTGATTCTCCATGCATGGTGAATGAGTCCCTTCTAAGGACCTAAACTTGATTTCTTCAAATCTCATCTCCCAACTGTCTCAAACCTATTCTCTACAGTTTTTACCTAAACATGGGCTGATTCACCACAAGTGGTGAATGAGTCCACTTTCATTAGTAGAACAACATCAACAACATTTTAGAAGTCTTCTCTAGCCATATTCAATTATCCAGATAATTACTAATAAGCTTCATGTGTTTTTGTTCATGTTTCTAGTTTATGCATGCATTACAAAATGTATTTTCCAACATCTTGCATTTGATTAGTTTGCACTTTTTAATCTACATTCTCATTACATTTCTCACATTAAAATCACATCCACATATCTCACACCTCTTTCCCCCATTTATTCTAGTGTTCACATAAGAATTTTTGGCCCACCTTTCTCCTTCTAGTTGAAAAACCCTAGGAGCGATAGAAAGCAATTATAGTCTTCTTCTTAGGGAACATTGTGCCTAATGTCTCCAAGAGAGGACAGGTTGGGAGGTTAGATCATAATCCATGGGATGCATCATTCACATTAGGCCATTTATGTTGATCATTATCCCTAGTGTTAGATGATTATCCATTGGATGCATTGTTCGCATCAAGCCACTTCAGTCAAGATTGTTCACTCTTAGAAGGAATCAAACCCAATGACACCACCAAGGGGAGGACATGTCACAAGAAAAATTAAATTATGCCATGAAATTTAGAAAAATAAGATGTTGTCTATGTATGCCCCCACTTTAAAGTTCTTGCTAACACTATTATTGTGAGAAATTTCTTTAAAGTAGAAGAGAGAGATATGAGAGATTATTTAAAAATCCCTATGCCAAGTCATATGTTTTTGACAAGTTGCATCATTAAGAAGTATGCCACATGTGATTCAATCTTAAGACATGTCGTCCACATGCCAAGCTTTCTCTTATATGTTCATGAAAATTTATTGATTAGTCCAAAGAGACAATGATAAGTGGCATACGAGGATAAATATTTTGAACCCCTTTCACCCACTTAGTGCAGGAGAAGGGTGAGATTGAGGTAGATGAAAATATGCTTCCCCTTGTAATGGATGAAAAACATGTAATAGTGAGTATGTTATGGTCCTACAACTTTTACAAGGAAAGGCATAGAAAATAATGTTATTTATATATCGATTTAGGATGTACCAAGGGTAAATGCTTCTTCGAAAAAGGGTTGATGATAGTATGGATTTTGAGTGAAGGATTGTTGGATGGGTGGATTGCTATGAAAGGAAAATCATGAAGAGTATAATGTGAAAGAATGAGGTTGGGTGTATTGTGAGCTTGTTTCTTGGTACACATAAGGGGATGATGAAGGGTTGGATTTTTTGAGGATCAAGAGTGAGGATAGGAGAAGGGGGCTCTATGTGGTTTTTAATGTTCTCTAAGTTATCATTCTTATGTGCCGTAATAATGACCATAGGAGGAGA
Source organism: Sequoia sempervirens (assembly GCA_007258455.2). NCBI lineage: Eukaryota > Viridiplantae > Streptophyta > Pinopsida > Cupressales > Cupressaceae > Sequoia > Sequoia sempervirens. The sequence continues at coordinate 103,723 of VDFB02343350.1, read as the reverse complement.
GCTAATATTTTTATCACATGTCATAATTGGATTTGGTAAGATAGCTCCATCACTCATTGGAGAGGCATCAATAGAAGGAAATCTAGGAATTTCATGGTTACTAATGATTGGACTTGCTTGTTCAAATAAATCTTCCATCACAATATCTTCTAACACTAAATTATATTCTTCATGTATATAGAAGATATTAGGAAAATAAAGGGGTTGGTTATCATGATTACCAACATTTAAATTCACATGTTCTATGATGCATTCTTGAATGGGATAAGTAGAATATCTCCTAATTATATCGTCCACACTAATGTGTTTGTCTTGATCATTCACCAATGTATCCTTATTTAGAAAAGGATTTTCACAAGTAGGGTAGGTGTAGGGACATGAATGAGTACTTAGTAAGGTAGTGGTAATAATTTTATCTTTGTTTACCATAATGTATTTGAAATGGGGAAGAGAAGAAATAATTTCATGATGTTCAAAGATTGTGTCTTATTTAAACAAGATACCTTCATCACCAATGGGAGAGATATGAGGGGAAGAACAAATATGATTATCATGATTATTAAAGTTTGCATCCTTTTTCATCAAATCTTTAGTGGATGATCGTAGTGAGAGGAAGTCCTTAAGGGATTCATCTAACATGTCTACATAATCACAAGTAAAGGGATTGGATGTTATATTTTTTTGAAATTGAATCATTTGTTTAATGGGATCATTTGGTTTGTTTTGTGATTGGTTTATATTTTCTAATGTCTCCTCAATGTAAGCTGATCTAAAAGGAATACAAAATAGAGGTAAAAATGAAACTTGCAAAATTCTAAGTGCCATGAATGTAAATAATTCTTATTTCTAAGAAAATGTAATAAAAACATAGGATGAAATGCAATTTTTTTGATTTCAAACAAAGTAATTGTTTGATTACACTATGTACTAATTTGAAAATGAAATGTAAATGCACAATTGACTGTAAGAATGCATGAAATGAGATAATTTAGGGTAAATATCATGAAATGCATGCTACAAAAACTTAGCAAATGGATGTAGTTAGGTAATGTCAGGAAAAAAAAGCTATAAAATAGAGTTTTTAGCCTTGTAAAAGGTAGTTTCAAGGGTCGAAAGGGACTGATTCACCCAAGGTGGTGAATGAGTCCCACTATGAACTTTTTTCAAAAGTTTCAAGAATTTTGGAGTGATTTTAATGTATGTAGAATCCTATGATGTAGACCTAAGTTAAAAATATAGAACTTTAGAGAATTTAAATGAAATTAGATGCAAACAATGCAACATAAATGCACATTTAATGAATGAAAATTTTGAAACCTAGCATGCCAATTAACTAATGCAAAACCTAATGCAAATTCAATGAAAGGCTAGATCTATGATGAAAGACTGCAATATCAAACAAGAAGTTGATCAAAAATGAAGTTCACCAAAATGAACTATAATTTTTTGGGTAGGCCTTATAGACTACTCTTACACTCTTAGGATGTTCCACCTAAAAGGAGAGAGACAGATCGTACTCAAGGAAATCTAACGAGTTCACTCAAATAATTAAATATATGATGTTATTTAGGATAAATGATATGATCTAATTGCAATTAAATGACCTTTCCAAGTTATTATGAATGCAAAGCTTATGATTTATGCAATGTTTGAGAGCACAGTGTTGATTGCAAATATGGACTAGAAATCTAGACAAATGAAAACAAAAATTGATGAAACTGAATAGAGTGCACTTGGAGATAAAATATTGTTGGTGGAAGTTTTTGGAATGTTCTAGAAATCATAATTAATGGCCACTAGGACTGATTCACAATAGATGGTGAATCAGACCTACCTATGGTGAAAAGTTCTAGAAATAGGTTTCTCACTATGGGGGGTTGAATTTTGACAAAATCACTTTTCAAGCCTACAGGTGGGACTAATTCACCATGCATGGTGAATTAGTCCATGTATAGAAATCTAAAAATTATGGAGTTAATTCTATGGGGCTAGATTTGCACTTCTACTTCCTACAAGTGTCCACTTCTGAAACTATTAGATTTATATATGAAAATGACTTTTTATTGATATTTTGACTTGAATAATGAAGAGATTATTTGAATGACTTTGAAACTCGATATTCAATGATTTCCAAGCTTCCAAGAGCCATAAATTTTCAAACACACAAGATGAGAAGAAGAAATGTTGAATGTTAAGGCATGTGGGTTTGCCTTAGTTAAACACCTTTTAGGTAATTAAACCAAAATGATGAAAGAAAGTAATAAAGCATGAAACAATGGATTTTATTACCTTGCCATGATTTTTTATATTGAATATCTATAGTAGAACATGAATAATCTACCCTTGAATGTCATAAGAAGCAATCCTGATGAAGAAACCCTAGTTCGCTTGACTTGAATGAGAAGATTCTATGATGAATTAATGATGAGAGATGTAAAAATTAGTTATGAGATGTAAATTAGGGCTTATAAGATTATATATATAGGAAATTCTCCTAATTTTCCCATTAATACATCATCATAGGTTGACATGAAGTAAAATTAAAATCAAATTTCACTTTTTTCCTGCTCAAAGGTCAAAATGGGGCTAAAGAGGACTCATTCACCACACATGGTGAATGGGTTCCACTTGTATGGTATAAAATCACCATGCATGGTGAATGGGTCCCACAGGGATCATTCTAATAGCTAAGATTCCAAGAGAGAAGGAACTAAGGTTTAAATAGTGATTTTGTTGAGTATTTGATCAATTTAAGCCTCGGGATGCATAATATGCAATAATAGGATCCTATTAGTGATGATTTAAAGGTCAAAAAAGTCTTGGTACATAGAATTAAATGTGAAATGTAATGCCCCACCGTGCAAACCCCAAAGGAATAGATAACAACGAAACAATTTTTTTTTTTTTTAAAGAATTATAATAAACATACTTAAGTATTCTAACATAACAATGTATTAAGTTACACGACTAATTCCATTGGGGTACACGAGGTGACATTACTATTCTAACCCATAACCAAGATAATAGATTAAACAATAGTTAAACAGTTACATAAATCTATTCATTCCCACTTCATCATTTAAAATATCTATTAAACAATAACCATATTCATAACATATGTACATATGACAACGAAAGATACTATAAAGATATGAAGCATTTATATTACCACAGATATAACACAACTTAACACAACTATTACAAATGATCATTCCTACATAAATACATGGCCTAAATAAACGTTACATCCAAATGATAGTAAAATACAACTATCTGAACATACATCTCAATAACCACATATACAATCCAACACACGTGGGAGACAATGCATCAATGAATACATTGCATCTAAAGTATAACATACATATGGTACAAACAATTACTAGATCATCAACATCCTCTAAAACCCTGTAATAAAAGATACATTTGCAACATATAGGGAACCCAACGGGGTGCAAAGCACGTTCCACCCAACCACCCCTATGTTGGGAGTAAACAAGGAAGGATCCCCAACCAAGCACGTCTAACAGTAACACAATACTAACTCCAAAGATTCAATTTAACATCAAAGACCACTTAGAAACTCAACAATGACAAATCCAAAGGGCGCAACAACAAACCACTCCAAAACATAACAACAAGTCATAATCACAACATCAATGAAACTCAAGACATAATATCAAGGACTACTTCCAACAATAACCAAAGAGAAATCAATAAATCACTTAACCACTACAGACACAATATCACTTAACAACTACAATCACAAAGTCACTTAACAACTACAATCACAATATCACTTAATACGAGGTTACAATGCTTCAAGAGAACAGTGATCATATACATCGCACAATAACTGACTGACTGTTGACATAGGAAGAGTATCATGCATAAATTGCCATGAGTTACCCTAGCTCAACCTTCCTAGGCTACCGGACCCCCATCCTAGGTTACCCTGGCTTGCCTCTACTGGCTGTCGGCCCCTCACACAAAACTATGCGTCCCATCTCATCTCGAGCCTTATCATTCACTTGCTTCATGAGAGAGACATTCTTTATCTTTATTAGTGTGAAAGATCCCCATTAATTCTTTTAGATTATCACTTAGTTAAACTCTAGGTGAGTTACCCTGGTGCCCCTTTGTGTGCCGGACCCCCACAAAGAGCCACTCTCCTATCGACAACACACAAGGTACAGTACCACAATAGGTAACTAGACAACATAACCTCTCCAATCCAAGGAGGAAACAAAACAAGGAAACTCACTCCGAACACTAGAGGAAACCAAATACGAAAACACACTCCTTCCAAAGGAGGTACAAATCTCATTACCCTCTCCTATTTCCCAGGAGGCACAAATCCTCGTTCATGGAAACTGGGTACAACATCATAGTACAACTCTACATCATTCCCAATTCACAAATTGAACCTCTACACAAAACATCCCACTCTAGAGAACTTCTCTGGAAGACTTACATAAACCCTTAACCCCATTTTCCCGACATGGAGAATAAAAGAAACATGATAGAAAAGCATTCCAAGCAACTCATTATCTAATGTTAGGGTTTCTGTGTAAGACATAAACCCAATCAAAAGAAAATCACAATAGATTCAATGAAATCTCAAAAGTGAGCAAACAACGCTACACAATTCATTCCAAAACATAATAAATTTTGCCAATAAAACAAATCAATTATTTGAGAATGTTCAATTAATTAACACATAGTTTATCTCTGATTTTCCCAATTATACAATAACAATACAAATTTATACAAATTTTCTAACATTACAACCTATTAAATTATATAAAATTATATAGTCTTTCCATATTCTCAACATATAAAACTCATTAAATATAGATATATATATATATAAATAAATAATTAAACATATATTCAATTTTATACAATTAAAATATATTATAAAAAATATATAATTAAAAAAATATATTCAATTTTATACAATTAAAAATATATTATAATATATGTATATATATATAATTTATAAATTAAAAATGAATAAAAATGAATTCCAATTATAAAACGTTTCATAGGAGGAATAATAAATAAAAAATGAATTTAAGAGCACTTTCCCCCACCGGTCCCCACACGGCAGGGAAAGCCCAGTACTGTGGGTAGTGGTGGGGGTATGGAGCCCCCCACTGGCTGAGTAGCTTTGGCTGTCGTGCGCAGCCAGTGGTGGCTGTGTACAACCACCACTGGGGCCGTGGGCGGTACGGCCTCGGCCGGCCACCCACCCCCAAAATTTTATAAATAAAAATATATATTTTTTTTAATATATTTAAATTTTATTTTAATTTAATTTAATTTTCTTTAAATTTATTTTTCAATAAAAATGGAATCCAAAGCACGAATTTTTTTAAACAAATTTGTTTTATAATAAAAATCATTTCGTAAATTTGACCAATACAATGATATATATATATATATATATATATATAATTTCTATATATTTATTTATCTTATTTTTAAAAAGAACAGAGTATATAAACTTATATCATATATCCATCAGAAGATTCAAAAATAAATAAAATAAATAAATTGTTTTCTTCCATAGATCTGGGTATCCAAATGTATCCAAATTCAAATGATAATAAAATAAAATTTCCTTTTCAAAGTAATTCCAACACAATATCAAATTGATTTTTCTTTCACAAATCTAGAATAAATTTGAACATACACATTTTAACTAATAAAAGAATTTTCTTTTCAATAATTTCATAATTAAATTATACTGAAGAATTTAAAACAAGGTTTTCACTACAGAGAAATACAAACATTTATAACAGACAAATCCCAATCACAGGAAACTCTTTTTAAAACACAAGGAGAAAATTAATCTTTCAACATGGCAGTCAAAATTTATTATAGAAGAATAAATCAGAAAAGAAATAATGAACTTGAAAGGAACCTGAAATCCTTCATTTGAGGAAGAATCCTTTCTCAATCCTCTTCTCGACTTTCTGCCTTCAACTCTTTTCTCGATCTTCGGCCTTCAACGTTCTTCTGAATCTCCCTTTCTTTCCAAAACCACAATATTTTTTACCAGAAAACACCAAAAACCAAAACTATTTTTCTTTTCCAGATCCAAAAAAAAATAGAGCAAAACTTCTGTGTGTGAAATAATCTCCTCCTAAAAATAATAAATCAAAATAAAGATTCAATAAAGCTCTTCCGCTTTCTTTTCTCAAAAAAATCCTCTTCTCTTATTGGTCCTTTTTCCAGCTTTTAAAAGCACAACTTATCTACAATTTTAATTAAAATAATTTATTAAATCAAGATATTATCCTCACATGATTTTCTAATCTAATATTAATAAAAAGATAATATCTAATTATTCTCAACAATATTAATCTAATTTAATTTCTTGCACTTTTAATTAATAAAATCACTTTTTAATTTATAATATATTTAAATTTAACCATCTACTAACTCACAATTAAATCAAAACAACAAGACAACTTTAATTAATTATCTTATCAAATAAGATTAATTACTCGAACACTAACCATAAATTAAATAAAAACTCAACAATTAACTACACAATGACAAGAACAAAACTTCAGTCATGACACAACGACTCACAACAAACAACGGACTTGGGACGGGGACACTTCCAAACCTACTCCCTTTTTCAACATTTTTAACCCGTTGGGTTAATTTATTGCTCGTCCTGTCCTGTCGAAGCAGGTGGAATCGAGACTTATTCCTGCAATCCTGCATCCAAATATACATCAAGTAGCACATGTATATATATATATATAATCAAACATCCTATAGTGAAAAGGAATTGCAGTCTAGCAGGGCACTCGTGAATGAGTGATGCTACAGTGTCCTCTCACCTAATCTATTCTAACAATTACAATATCAATGACGAACTAACATTTCTAACCAAATTGATCATAAGATAACATGATTACTTAACTACTGCATCATAACTAATTATTAAACCATTGCATTAGAAAATAATACTGAATTCAAATAACATGATCACCATAGAATCATCACATCGACGTAAATAACATTAATGAAAGATTATTGAATAAGCAAATAATCCAAACAAAGCACAGAGTATCATAAATCATACTAACAATATCAAATATAGTAAACAACTAAACTATGCATCCGCACACACTAGGTCAGTGAAGCAATCACCATCACAATTCAGTATCACACTAACATATAAAAGCAACCAATAGTAGTAAATAGTATCAGAAACATGGGGGTATTACATGAAATAGTTGTTAAATACACTTTAAAACACTACAATGAGGTCCACACATCTTAGAAAGGCACAAGAAATAATGTGAATGTGTATGACACATTACAACACTAGTTTAACATTAAGTTTAATTCAAAAACATTCTATATTTATTTAATAATGTTATTAAACATATTTTATAATTTTGAATTAATGGAAGATGGGTTCATTAAGTGTAGAAAAGTGTGAAAGTCCTTTACAAGAATCTACAACACCTTCACAAGATATCATTAAATGCATGTAAAAGGGTCCAAGACCTTGTGTGGATGCATGAAATGCATCACAAAACCTAAATCAATGCCCCATTAAGTAATTTTTTCATCAATTATTCCCATCTAAAGAAAAGGGTACTTTTTCTACGATGCAGTTACTAATGCAACACCTAAGAAATGAAAGTAAATTGTAACAAAAACTAATGAAAATAAATGTGTGCACTTGAGAACTTGTTGAATACCATAAATGAATTCTAAAATGCTACTGATGCTAAAATTTTGGCCTACTAGGACTCATTTCCCATTCTAGGTGAATTAGTCCCAGATCTAGGAAACTATTTTAGATCATGTTTCAAACAAATGGGTATCCAAAAATGTAGAAAACCATCTTCAAGCCTGGTAGTGAGACTCATTTTCCATTAAAGGTCTATGAGTTCACTTTTGAATTTCTAAAGATTCAAAAGTGGAAATAGGAGCTTTTAGTCTGAACTTCAGTTCCTAACAAGCGTTCACCTGTGAAAGTTTGATTTTTGGAACTATAGGCAACTTTTAGTGGATATTTTGACTTGTTCAATAAGGAGATGTCCTCAACAAATTTTCAACTCCATTATTAATTATTTTCAAGTCTTCAAGATTCCTAAATCTAGAAACACACAAGACAAAAAAAAGAAATATTGAATGTTAAGGCATGGGGTTTTGCCTTGGTCAAATGCCTTTTAGGTATTTAAACCAAATGAAGAAGAAATATTAAGAATGAACATTAAATAATGTAATTATTACCTTTCCATGATGATTGATCTTGGATTTTTGTAGCAAACGATGAAGAATTTTCCCTTGAATATCAAAAAATGCTATCTTGATGACTTGTAATGCAAAAACCCTAACTTGATTGATTTGAAGTGGAAGAAAAATGATGAATGAATTCAATTTATTATGAATTAGGGTTTATAGGCTTTTGATTATAGGAAATCCACCTATTTTTCCTATTAATTTGATCCCCAAGGTCGACATGGAGAAAAATTAAACTTAAAAGCTATTTTTTCTCACTTAAAACCCAAAAAAGGATCAAATGGGTTCCACGTAGGGGGTGAATGGGTCTCACATAGACAATTTTTCTATTCAGAATGTTGAGAGATGCATGAATTAAGTTTATATGTTGATTTAGTAAAGTATTTGATCAGATTATTCCTTTGGAATGCATAATATGGGGTCATAGGGGCCTATTAATGATGATGTGAAGGTCAATTAGGGCTTGGTACATAGGCTTGTAATGATTTTCATGTCTTCAAGATGCCTAAATCTGCAAACACACAAGGCCATTAGTCTAGATATTTGTCTCACCAAAGTATTATCAATGGGACACCAAACACTCATATAAGTACCACAAAGGACTGGGTGAATGTAAATGCAATGAAATCTAGGGCTTCAAAATGAAAATAACAAGAATGATGTAAACTAAAATAGACAAGTAACAAGAAAAAACAAAAATATAGGGAATTTCCATAAAATATATAAAAATGTAATCTAAAATGTTGAGGTGGACGGATTCGCCCTATGTGGCAAATGAGTCCAGCTAGGAGATTTTTTTGTATTTTTCAAAAAATGCAAGATGAAATCTATACTTTTTAGATGCTAATGCAATATATATATAAATATTTTTAGTTTTTTCAATGACATATGATGGAAATAAATGAGACTTTCACTAATGCAAATTGAAGAAACCCTAAGCTGTAAAAACAAAACAATATCCTAATTGAATGTTGATGCAAATGAACTCTAGAATGCAATATGCAATTAAAATCATAAATGTAAAGTTCTATATATGCAAGTTCACCAAAATGAACCATTGATTTTTGGGTAGGGCTTGTAGACTACTCTTGCACTCTTAGGATATTCCACCTAAAAGGAGAGAGAAAAACCCTACACTAAAAAGATCTAACAAGTTCACTCAAATTATGTAATGTATAATGTTGTTAATGATAAATTTGATGATCTAAATGCAACTAAATGATCTTTTTAAATGAATATGAATGTAAAAGCTAAGATTTATGCAATGTTTGAAAACATATTTTTTATTGCAAACAATGAACCAAGAATGAATAAAATTAATAACAGAAAGAAATGAGTTGAAACAATGTGCACATGAAGGTCTGATGGAGAATTTGGAATCATTGAAATGTTGTCTGAGATTATAGAAAAATCATAGTGGGACTTATTCACCTAGGGTGGCAAATTAATCCTCCTATTGGTGAAAAACTATTAGAAATAGGTTTCTAACTATAAGGATCTAGAATATGACAAAACTTAGATTTTCAGTCCTATGGTAGGACTCATTCGCCAAAATTTTGAGAAATTAGGAGACAAATTTGCAACACCAAATCTGGAAATGTCTACTTCTTGGGTCTCTTAAGTCAATTATGCAAGAAATAGATAGAATAACTTCACCAAGCTTGAAATATGCTTGATTTGACTTGAAACACCAACTTGACTTGTTGATCAATCTTCAATCACCTAAATTCTTGTTAAATCCACATGCATTAGTTTGCAAACACACATGCAAGTGGGAATAATGGTTGAGGGTTAGCAAATAGGGGTTTTCCTTGGTCAAACCCCACTTTGGTAATCAAACCCTTAATGAAATAATGAAATGAAAGTGAATGATAAATGAATAACATGGAAATGATATCAACTTACCAAGCTCTTGTAATAGAAATATGAAGATAATGTAATGGTTTCTCCATAGTACTTCAAAATTGCTTGATACAATGATGCAAAATGCTTGAAAGATGATTGATTGAATTGGAAGAATTCCCAAATGCTTGAATGGATAGATGGGGGTTAGAATGGATGTAAAAACACTTATTTATACATGCTTGTGCCTTAGTAACCTAATAATACTTCATCATAGGCCGATGCCAAGTGATTTTGAATAAAAACCTAAAAGAAAATTTAAATTGTTTTGAATTTTGAGCTAAGGGGGTCTCATTCTCCACCCATGGCACAAGGGTCCCACCTTGGAATTGAAGGTGGGTGTCAGGTATTAATTTGTATTTAATGTGGTGTGTTGGGTTTAGATTAAAAAAAACACTTAATTAAGCCTTATAAGGGTATAAAGGGGTCATAAAAGACATAAGAAAGGTGTAAATAAGGGAAATGATTCTAGAAAAGTGTGAATGTTTATTACAATAATTTACAACACCTCAAAATAGGACTTGATGGTGAATAAAAATATTATTTTTAGGTGAATTATATTGAATACAGTTTAGAAAAGTGTAGAAATGTTTTACAACACTTCACAACACAATCACAAGACATCAAAATTTGAATTTTAAGGACTTAATATGAATATTCAAGACACATTGTATCATTAAATCAAGGAAAAATGGTCCAAATATCTTGAAGAAAAGCCTATAATACCATGAAAATGACAAGGGGCCATTTTTCTACGATGCACTTAGAAGCATTGATTTTTTAACCAGAGGCTGAATATTATTTATCTAAAACTTCTTTGAATTGTTTCTCTTCTACAATAGTGGCCTTGTCAAAAAAGATAGTATTGTCTACGAAAAGGGAATGAGTGACTATTATACCTGTATTTCTAATTTTTATGCCATGCCAAAGTCCTTGAATGTTCTTACTAGTGATGAATCTTCATAAAGTTTTTTCCATAATGATGAACAAAAAGGGTGACAAAGGATCCCCTTGTCTAACTCCCTATGTTGCACCAAAGAATCATATAGGTGAACCATTGAGGATGAATGCAAAATCTACTCCTAACAGATAGGATAATATCCATCTACACCATTTTTCATTAAAACCAAATTTTACAAGTACCTTAATCAAGAAACTACAATTTACTTATCATATGCATTTATCATGTCCAATTTGATAAAGATGAAACAATAGAATTAGAGATTGAATGTAAGGTTTTGTGAGCTATTACTTCCCCTTCAAATGTTTCTCTCTTGGGAACAAAACCCCTTACTCCTAGGAAATGATCTTTGGTATGAAATACTAGTTATCTGTAGCTATATAATTGATTTTTATAACATAAAGGTTATAGATAAATACATGGTAGTCAGTAAATTATTTATTTTCCTTATTTCCATCTATTAGACCAAGAAGGAAGATTGTTTGGATTGAATTGGGATTGTATGGGTAGTAGAAAAATTGTAAATGTGTATTATTTCCCATCCCAAAAGTTTGAGTTTCATTTTACTAGTTTAAAACTGACCACTAGGTATTTTGTATTGAGTTAGTGCATTATAATATGCCCACTTAACTATACCTATCAATGAATTTATGTTGGGTTATATTGAATTATTCCATTTGTTCCAAATGATGTTAGAAGAGAAACACAAATGTATCAAGTGAAAAATGAATTATTTGAACAAAAAATTTATAGGAAATATAGTGAATGTAAGATATTCATAAGTATTGGCACTAAATATTTTTGTAAAAAATGATTTGGATTGAACCTACACTCTATAAATCTAGTCTTGTATTTTTTTATTTACCTCTATTTTTTGGTAGAATCTTTTTCATGCCAATTAGAGGTAATTATTTCTCCTATATTATTGATGATTCTCCTTAAGTAAAGTCTATATATATAAACTTTATAAAAGCATGAATAACTAGAGATTTGGTATTTGGTTGTCTCTATAAGATCCAAACAACATAACTTATCGTTTATTTGATTAAACAATACGGATTATGAGAGGAAACTTTTACTAAAATGAGTATTTTTAAGGATGACCAATAAAAAAACTTATTTTCATAGCATGGGTATGTGTAGGATCATCATGGAAAAAACATGCCCTTAAGTGGCAAAAAAAAAAGAAAAATCAGAGTTAGGCAACTTGACGTAAAAATTTGTATAAGTTATCTATATTATTTCAAAGATATGTAAGAATAGAATTTGTATCAAATTTAATGTAGTTTCTAAACTACTAGGTTTGTTTAAAAAAATTAAAAAACTATTTGGTGAAAATTTGAAATTTCAATGGAGTAGAACTTAAATTTTAGGAAAAAAATAAGAAGTAGGTGTCTGTCTGACCACCCTAATTACAATAAAACAATAATATTTTTTTATAATATTTTAGATATAAGTAGAGGATTCATGTCCTGATGTGATGCACATTTTTTTGTAATTTTTATCCAAGTAAATAATTAATTATGAATTTTTTATTACAACTTTTAAAAAATATAAAAAACTCATATGTTTGGCCACCTTAACTTGGTCAAAACTTCATGAAATTCATTTTTTCTTTTTTTAATCCTATAGTATGTGAAGCATAGAATATGACACATGTTTTGGATTCAAAAAATGTGATACCATTTGAAAGTTATAGATGTTTTTCAATTAGTCCATCAATCAAGACTTTAGTTGTAATTTGAATAGAAAATGAATAATAATTACTTATTAAACTCAAAGTAAAGCATAATTTATATTGGTAGAAAGTTGAGAATCTCATTTAAAAACCCTTTTTGTTTCATCACTTTTGGGTCAAAAAAGAGTCATCAGCCACATACCCATCATACTGCCACTTTTTGGCCCATCATGATCTTGCACATACCCGCATATTAAAATTATTCCTACAAAATTGACCAAGATTAAACTTAATACTCTAAGATTTGACTTACTTAGGTGGCTCATATGAAATTACACTTTCTTATCTAGTAGGGCCCACCTATTAGTGTCATTTCAAATGAGCCACTAAACAAGTCAAAGCTTAGACTATGTTGTTTAAGCCAAAGCTACACAAACTAAAGGCTACAAAACTAGTGATTCCATTACAGAGGCAATTTCATAAAATATAATGATGCAAATAGAGGTAGTGAATAGTTTGAAATTTTATTTTCATTCTAGCAGCTATATGAAAACAAAATTTTATGAAATTGGATGATTAGAGCTTGGGAAATATTTTTGATAAAATTCAAGAGAATTTAATTGTTATGTCAATTGATAGTTTGACAATGAGAATAGGAAAAACATATTATTATATCTACGCATTTTTCCTTTTTGTCACCTTAAGATTTGAGAAGATTAAAATGTTGCTAAGTCAAATTTATATTTGTTACAACTCATTTTTTTTTCATAACATTTAATTTTTTTGAGCTATTATTTAAGAAATTCATTTATATAATTATATTGCAATTATATGATATTCTAACTTCTTACAAATAGTGTAAAAAATTTATCAATTATCGATGACACTAAATTTTTTTTTTTCTAAAAATGATAAAATTGTATATATATAATTATGTCATTAGTATAAAAATAAAATTATAAAGGAAATACAAAAATCTAAAATAATCACCCTACTCGTTTCTATATTACATATTCTATAATTCATTTTTACTATATACTAGACGATACATTTTTATTGAAACTTTTTTACTGTATGTATTAAACTTTTTAATACAATATGGTTTTTTTAGATTTTTGAGAGTTTTATATAACATATGCTCATAAAATTATGTAAGACTTGAAGTGGCACATAGAAATGTAGATTATTATTAAGAAACTAAGCAACAAGTGACTGAAATAAGGTTATATTATCGAGGAATTGAGAAACAATAGTTGAACATGCAACATCATTTGGTGCATGTAGTGTATTACCATGTTGAGCATGGTGAAAATTTTTGTATTTATTCAAAAAAATTAGTTGTGTTTTTGTGTTTCAATCAAAATTCAAGGCATATGTCAAAGGTGGTTTTCAATTACAAAAATCCTACTATCATAAATGAAACATTGATCTTTGTATGTGTAGTTTGATACCTCTATAAATTATAAAATTTATCTCATTTAAGTAGACAATCTCTATACAAGAATGTTCCAAAAGAAAATGGTAGAAAATCTCCCTTAAGTAGAAATATTTTTAACTCATTGTGAAAACTTATAGTGGATTTACTAAAATTATATACATTAGTGGACATAAAAATATTTGGAAAATGGAAGAGGAAGTGAAGGTAAGGCTAAAAATGGAATCTAAACTTAACCATGCATGTAACATTGAACACCAACTTGGTTAGATAAAGAGTGTGATGAACCATGTATTGTTAATTATAAAAAAATGAAGTAATGTGTAGATTATAGTTGTGTAGTATATTGAGATTTGTTATGTATATAAGTAGATGTTAACAAAATGGGTAAACAAAGTGAATACTCTATAAAGTAAATCAAGTGTGTGTGGGAGTATAAAAATTTGTATTGTGGTATTGTGAACTACATAAAGTGTATTGTGTTATAACATGTGATGAGACCCATAAATGTGTTGTGCCCCAAGCATGAGATATAAGATATCCAACTTGGTATAAGGGTGTGTAGATGTTAGGAATGATCTCAATATGTACCATTCATGATTCTTATCTTCCATACAAGATAGATAGTTATTCAATGATGTGAAAATGTTATGTGTGGATGTGACTCTAATTTATGAAATATGTTGTTCCTGTAGTGTATAGCTCCCCCATGAGATTGAGATGCTTACTAGTGTAAAGAGGGGTTGAGGTGTGAGAGAACCTCTAGTGTGAACTCTATGATCTCATTGGATGTGTTCCCAATCTACTCCCCCACACATTAGAATGGTCACACATGTTGGTTCACTGTGCAAACCTATTACTTGATGTTATAAACCATGGGTAGGGAATGTAATTCTTTGAACCATTGCGATGGGGATTCTCACCACATTTGTGAATATGGATATTAGATAATTAGTGATGTGTACTAGTGAGCACCATGATATTCATACATATATGTAGTTTGAGACCACCTAGATAAAACATGTTATTATATTTTGTGGTTTTCGACCACCATTCCCCTCCTCCCCTCAAGTCAATTAGATAAGATACATAGTTGATGTAATGTGCAATTTATTAGTGTAATTTATTTTCTATTATATTTTACCCCAATAGTGTTAAACTTTTCATTCAATTTTTTGGGATACTCAACCATTTAAATTTGGTAATGGTCTCTTTTTCCTCAAAAATGTGTTTGCTTTGGTATTAATTGAATTTTTTCTTATTTTGATTAAATTTAATTTACTTTTCCTCTTTGCGAGACTCTTATTTGACTTTTGGGGGTTAAAATTTTGCATTAACAAATCTTATTTGGGGCATTTTAAATGTTTGAAAACTATTGGCATAACTATTGTAATGTGACATTTGTAAAGTTGTCATATACTAGGGGCTCCTTGGTAGGTGGTGTTGGAACTGTTAAATTCTAATGTTTTTACATATTGACCATGCCATAAATTTCAATATTTTTCCTATATTGTGCCATGTGGTCCCATGGTTTCCATCAGGTCATGAATTTTCCACATTTTGGTCCATATCGGAATGAGTCTATCTAGGTCTTCCCGACCCATGGTGTATTTTTCTAATATATATATCTATTGCAGGACTATCGGCAAGACCTTTGTATTGTCACAACGATTGGATTTTACCTACAGGTGGTTTTTGACATGACATCTTTATTGTCTTGGCAATAGAGGATATATCGGCATGAGCCTCGAGTTTTTAATGTAACATTTCATCGAATATATCATGTCTTACCGACCCGCGTTTGAGGGAACTCATCGGCAAGAGTTTAAGGCTTCGGTGAAATGTCACAATGATCCCGTGGTGTCTCATTGACTTGTGAAAAGGGGTTACATTGGTAAGAGTTGAAGTTTACGGCATGAGGTCCTAGCGAATGCTAGTAGGTCTCACCGATAATAAACAAATGGGGTCTTTTTTGGTGTGAGAGTTGATTTGTCTCGACAACTCATGGTGGTTGGTGACTTTTGGTGAAATATAATGTGGTCTATGTGAGGTCTCTCTAATATCATAAAGTCACGGCGACAGTGAACGAAGCAAAAAGAACACATCAGTGAGAGATATCCATGTGTCTTAGCGAATGGAAAGCACGTAAGAAAATGCATATTGATAACACTTGGGGTATTCTGAGGTCTCCCTAATATCACTGAGCTATAGCAAAACACAAAGGGAACATGCAGATACTTGATGACTTTAGTATAACAAAAAGAATGTTATGGCGACATATAGGTGGTAAGTGGGCTTTCGATGAAACATAATGTTATCTGTATGATGTTTCTTTGACTCAGACAAGTCATGACAAAAGTGAATATCACCACGGAGTGATTAACGAGTGAATTGCCTTCGGCATAATTGTTGGATTATCTTGGTGACTATTTCACTAGTGAATAATAGAGGCTGACATGTAGCTTGTTTGAAGACCATTGCAGGCCAACTTGAATGGAGCCTGAATTCTGTGGAGCACTGACATGGATTTTCAATTTGATATATTTTTCTGATGTTGGTGTATAAATTAGCATTTTTGTAATTGTAAAATTATCACGAGCTATTAGATTTTGATACACAGCAAGTAGATACAATAGATTTATTAGATCAGATACTATGGTGCATGTTTTCAAAATGGAGGTAATTATGAATGCCAATTGATGTTGATGCACATTTCTAGTGTCAATTATATATTGAATTCAATGAAAAATACTGCTAAGTTGTCTCCAAGATTGATTTTTTTTGGTTGTTTAAATTGACATAACAAGTTTATGTTCAGTTTATCAATGCACATTTGATGTATCTGTGTGGTTAATCAATTGGTTCTTTCAAGCAAAGATTAAATCATTTTAGTTGACCACAGTAGTCAGAGAGTTTCATTTGGATTATTAAAATCGAGCTTACTAGTTACAGTATTGCATGTTTATACAAGTTGTAAACAGAATATATCCCAGATAATTTTGAGTTTTCTCCAGAGAGGTGTTGTTCATCTTGATTTCATTTTGACTCTGCATACCCAATAAGGTACTGTTCTTTGTATTTCATCATTTGGATTCATTTAGTTTATTTACATCTGTTAATTGAGCACTTTAGGACTTAGATTAAGAAGATTGCTATTGTGATCAAGTTTGATTTCATTTGTTCACTTCCATCTGCCATTGTGGACAAATCACTGAATGAAAGATAATCATAAGTACATAAAGTTTGCTTCATTCAGATAGGTACACCCACCTAGGTTTAGCAACACCTGAAGAGTAGAAGGTTGAATGATTTTAACCTTGTTCCATTACCCTAAAACATATCAAGAGATTGGCAGCCTCTTGAGACATCTTGCCTGCATTTTTGAGAGCTAACAAATTGGCGACTCTGTTGGGGAATACATTCAGAATCAAGACCTTAATCATAGAGTCAGAAATTTTATACAGACTCCACTGGGAATAAGAAGCATCAAGTATTTTCTCATTTTTAACAAAAGTGAGTGGTGACTCTAACAAAAAATTTGTAGCATTGCAAACATGAATGGAAGGTCTCAATATAGGGGAGGTCATACTGGAGCTCTTGCTGGCAACAGTAAGTGGACACACAAAGATGACAAGAGAAAAGGGATAAGTGAGGATATGTGCCTAATAGATAAAGTAAAATTATTAAGAGCACATTGTGAAACATATGATCAGTATGATACGTGGAGAAACAATTCAAGTGCAAAGCCTTGTACTCCAAAAGATCAAAGAAATCCTTTCTCTTTTCTTGATCCTCAAAAACAGGCTAAGTTTGAAGCTAGACTTGAGCCTCAATGAATCATAATTCAACATGAATATGATCAGATGATGGAGGGTAACCAAAATGTGATTTTTGATCATGAGCCTATTAAGGAAATAAAGGCACAACTGGAATTGAATAGAAAGAGGATAGAGGAACTAGAGGCTAAATTATAGAAAACTCAAGTTATTGATCAGACAGTTGATTGCCCCCCAAAGTATGTACCACCTCATAAGCAAGTTAATCATGGTGTTGGGCCTTCTAATCCATCAATTTCTCCTCACCATCGGACAGGGAATCACTATAAGCAGCCAAATCATCCACCTCATGGTTAGCCTTTTATCCCATAGTACAATGCAATATATAATAATCCCATGCACCAACATCAGTGTCCACCTATTCCTTCCCCTCACCAGCATACAACCATGATCAAACAATTCAATTTAAGGGGTTTTCAGTTATACCCTTACCCCATGGATAGCAATTGGAGGGGTATGGTGCCCAAATTCACAAGGAGTAATGCAATCACTACTAAAGAGCATTTAAGGAGTTTCAATGTTTTCATCCAGGACATAGATGTGCCATATGAAGATTTACACATGAAGTTGTTTATGATGTCACTTATTGAAGATGCCAGGGATTGGTTCAATAGCTTGCCAGCATTTTCAATTGATTCTCTCCAAGGATTCTAGGATCAATTCCTAGAGCAATTTGGGAATCTAAATGCACCAGATGCATCTCTTCATGAATTGATGCGAATTCAGAAAAATCAGAATGATTCTATTATGATTTCAATCAAAGATTCAACAAATTGCAAACTAAAGCACCTCCTAGATCAAGGTTACTAGATTCTGTATCTTTGAGTGTTTATTTAAATGCATTTGATCCTAAGATAGGGTATGAATTAAGAAATATATTCCCAAGAGATCTAGCTGAAGCATAGAAGATAGCACTAATAATTGAAAACAACAAGAAGGTTGCTGGTATAATCAGTAAAAGAGATAACCCTAGACCTCCTCAACAAAGTAACAATTATCAGTTCAGACAGGAAAGCACATACAGGAATGAAAGGCCGAGGTTGCATGATATGCCTTATAATACAAACTGGAAGGAT
Source organism: Sequoia sempervirens (assembly GCA_007258455.2). NCBI lineage: Eukaryota > Viridiplantae > Streptophyta > Pinopsida > Cupressales > Cupressaceae > Sequoia > Sequoia sempervirens. The sequence continues at coordinate 84,555 of VDFB02343350.1, read as the reverse complement.
GGAAAACTTATAACAGCTAGGCCAAGAAACAAAAAGACTCCTGATATGGTGAGTAATAATTACTTCTGTGAAGTTTGTGATCAACCACATTCTCTAGATTATTGTGTTGTAGCCCAAAGGATGCAAGAGGAGGGAATGTTAATGGAAAATAATGGAGAGGATCACAAAGTGTATCTGACTTCAAACACGTTTTACCATATGGAAGAAGGGTACTCATCTTCAGAGGATGAACGCTATGCATATGATATTTCAAATCAGAAATATAATGTCCATATGGCTGAATAATAGGTCTTTTATGATTCTAAAGAAGATTATACAAAGCCACATTCTATTGAGTTTCCTGCTCAATGTAGTGTGAGGAGACTCACTGAAGATGAAATAGAGAGAATAATTGTTGTTACGGTTGAGGAAGAAAGGAGTAAATATTGGTTGCGAAATAGAAAAGTAAATGAGATGGAAGGCATTCCTGGGGGAATTTTTATGAAAGATCAGAAAGAAACACAAGGAACTATGAAGAAGCCAGAAAAGAGATAGCCTGATAAGAGTGAACATAAGCCTATCCAAAAGAAAGAAGATGAAGAATTACACAAAGAGATGCAAAAGTCTAATCAACCTAGTAAAAAAGAAAAAGAAGAAAACAAAGGAGAAACACCAGAACTGAAGAAGAGTGTTAAGGTGGAGAGCTCCTCTATTGACTTCACACAGGCATTATCCTAGGTAAAAATGTATGTTCCACTACTTGAATTGATGAAAATTAAGGAGTACAGAGATAATGTTGTTCAATTGATATCGAATGGAAATGAAAAACATGTAAATTCTAAAAGGAAAGTAGCTATTTAGGCAGTCAATAGGTAGGAGAAAGTAAAAATCCTAGAGGTCTTCTTGAGTGATGTATTAACAACTCCCCCTCAAGTTGATCCTTTATTTACTACATTTCTTATCAATAACAAATTGCTAAGGAATTGCACGATAGACTCTGGTACTGCTATAAATATTATGCTAGTAGGAGTTATGAAGTAGTTGGGCATGTGGGTTGATACATATGAAGGAAAATGCTATGCAATGTATAATAGACCCGTTCCTCTGGTAGGAATTATGAGAGATGTTGAAGTCAAATTGGCTACTTATCCACATGTTGCTTATAATATAGATATAACAGTGATAGATACTCCTCCCCAGTTCGAGATGCTCCTGTCAAGATAGTGGACAGCAGCAGTTGGAGGAAACGTCCAGTTTGATCTATCTTATGCTACTATTCCAGTGAATGGTCAAGAGGTCAAGTTGTACAGGGAACCAAGAATGAACCAGCTTGTTGACTGTGTACCTCAAGATCAAATCAATTGTTTTTGTGATGTTGATCTTAGAAGTTTTAGGGTTGAATCTACCCAGCCAGAATTAACCAATAGTGATCCAATTGATAAGCATGTTGCACAGAATTGCAATGGTGTATAGAAGATGTATTTCAATGGAGCATGCAGCCAAGAAGGTAATGGAGCTGGTATTGTGTTTATTTCCCTTGAAGGTATTACATTTAAATATTCATTTCTATTATCATTTGAATGTACAAACAATGTGGCAAAGTATGAAGCTTTATTAACAGGCTTGAACATAGCTGTGAAACACAAGATTAAGTTGCTGACTATTTTTAGTGACTTTGAGTTGGTTGTTTCAAAAATTAAATCCAAGTATGCAGCAAAGCACAAAAGATTAAAGCAATATAGGAATACTATATGGGACATAATTGAGTTGTTTGATGCATTTTCAATTGAGTGGATTGACAGATCAGTGAACATAATGGTTGTTTTTTTAGCAAATGTGCCATCAAAAAGAGATGATATCACATTGGCTAGGATATCATAGATTGAGTTCAAGCCAAGGCCTGTTGTTCCTCATAGTATTTTTAATTGGCAAGTCTTCAATGATGATACTAACCTTTTGAATTTTTTTCATTGTATAGATCGATATGAATCCCAAGAAATTGACTTCAATGCTTTTGTTGAGGAAGTAGATGGGAAGCAAATTGTGTTTGGCAAGGAGATCTTACAGCTCAAAACAAATAAGCTTCCTAAAGGATTAGTGGCATTGGAGAGGGTGTATGATGGAAATGAGCGGGCTCTCATGAGGCAAACACTAGTCAGGAGGGAAGATATTGAATAAATTAATTTAGGGACTAAAATAGCACCAAGAAAGGCTTACATTGGAAAGACGATAAGCCCTACAATTAGAAGAATGTTGATAGAATTGCTGAGAAAATATAAGCATGTATTTGCTTGGTCCCATGAAGATCTAAAAGCATACATAGAGGATTTATTTCAGCATGAAATACCATTGAATCCAGATGCTAGGCCATTCAGACAAATGCAAAGACCCATAAATCCAACACTAGAGCCTAAGATGCAAGAGGAACTGACAAAGCTCAGAGATGGAGGAATCATCAAACCAATCAAACATTCAACGTGGGTCTCAAATTTGGTCCCTATAAGAAAGAAAAATGGTGATATCAGATTGTGTGTGGACTTTACGAATCTAAATATGGCATCTCTCAAGGACAATTATCCTCTACCCAATATGGAGGCTATATTGCATAAGGTGTTGTGTGTGAGTTATTGTCCATGATGGATGGGTTCTCAGGGTATAACAAGGTTAAATTCAAAGAATCTGAGCAATATAAGACAACATTTACAACTCCTTGAGGAACATATGTATACATAAGAATGCCATTTGTCTCACTAATGTAGGAGCGACCTTCCAAAGAGCTATGGACATGGCATTTCCAGATTTAATTAATGTTATCATGGTGGTGTACCAAGATGACCTAACTGCTTATTCGAAGGAGGCTGAAGATCATGTACAACATCTAGAAAAGGTATTTATTAAAGCCCTAGAATATGGTATCAGCTTAAATCCTAAGAAGTGTCATTTTGCAATCACAAAAGGTAAGCTCTTAGGACATATTTTTTCAAAAGAGGGAGTTACAATAGATCCTGAGAGAGCTGAAGCTATTGATAAAATTCTTGTTCCAAAAACTATCAAGGCTATACAATTGTTCTTTGGAAAAAATAATTTTGGTAGGAGATTTGCTTCTAACTTTGCTAAGATCATTAAGCCCATATCAAAAATGTTGAAGAAATGACAGAAAATGGAATGGACTATAGAGGCCTTGGAAGCTTTTATATCTATCAAAAGGGCCATTAAGAAAGCTCCTATCCTTAAATCTCCAGACTTTATGAAGCCTTTTCAAATATTTTCATTTGCTTCAATGCATACTATTGTTGTTGTTATGTTACAAAAGAATTAGGATGGTCATGAGCAGCTTATGTCTTTCTTTAGTAAGTCATTACAAGGGTCTAAATTGAAGTATGATATAATGGAAAAACAAGTTTGCATTGGTAGAGGCCACAAATGCTTTCAGGCCATATCTTGTTGGAGAAAAGGTGATTGCTTATGTCCCTCATGCAGTTGTCAAGGATATTCTGACACAATCTGAAGTTATAGGAAAAAGATGCAGATGGATTCACAAAATCTAAGAGCTTGACATGGATATACAAATTACTAAGCTAGTGAGAGGTCAAGGCTTGGCTAGGCTGATGTCAGAATCAAATATTGAAGCAAATCAGGTTTGTAATGTAGATGAAGGGACTGCGGTTACAAGCATTGAGCATACTTCCTAGTATAATGATATTATGCATTACCTTAAGCACATGAAGTGTCTAGAGGGATTGAGTGATAGCCAAAAAAAAAACTCTAAAGTTGCAAGCATCTAAATATGTTTTCATAGATGGTGATCTATTTCAGAAGAATAGGGATGGTATATTGTTGTTATGTCTGGATGAGTTTCAGGCCAAGCATGTTTTAACTAAAATGCATGGAGGAGTTTGTGGAGGACATTACTCAACAAAACAAACTACACACAAGATTCTCAGGGAAGGTTATTATTGGCCTAAGTTTTTCAATGATTCTTTCACACATGTGAGGAAGTGTGAGGCCTGCTAGAAGTTCTCTGGAAAACTGAAGTATCAAGGAGATTTGCCACTTTGACCCTTGCAAGTTGATGCCCCTTTTCATCAATGGCGAATTGGTTTCATTGGAGAGATACAGGAAAAATCAAGTGGAGGATTCAAGTGGATACTGGTTGCTACTGATTATTTTACCAAGTGGGTAGAAGCAATCCCAACCAAACAAGCTACAAGCAAGGTGGTGACAAATTTCTTGATGGACAATATTATCACCTAATTTGGTAGACCACTAAGGTTAATCATAGACAATGAAATGTGCTTCAGATTAGATGAGTTCAAAAGCTTTTGTGCCACATATGGCATCTATTTCTTATGCAGCTACTTACCATCCTCAAGCTAATGGTCAAGCTGAATCTAGTAATAACAGTCTCTTGAAGATTATGAGGATGTTAGGTCGGAACAAAAGGGCTTGGGATTCAAAATTAGAGTTGGATATGTGGGATGATAGGATTACTATAAAAAAAGCAACTGGAAAGTCCCCATTTGAGTTGGTGTATGGAGCACAGGCTAGGATGCCTTTGCAGAATTTGTTACCAGTCCACAGGTTTGTCCTTCAAGAAGATTTGGATGTTCCTGAATCTATGGAAGAAAGAATGGAGCAACTAGCTGAACTTGATGAATGAAGGAGGGTTACTCAAAGCCAAAACATGAAGTTGCAGACACAGATGAAGTATCTATTTGATAAGAAGGCAAAGGATAGAAAATTTGAAGAAAATGACTTGGTGTTGATGTGGAATGCAAGGTGTCGGGAGAAAGGAAAACATGGTAAATTTGAAGCCTTGTGGCTGGGACCTTTCATTGTTGTTGGAAAGAAGGGTGAAGATCAGGAATTTCCTGTTCATGGGAAATTCTTGAAGCTTTTCTTCTCTTGAGCAACACAGAGGATTAAGGGTTGCCAGTGCATGGACAACTCTTGCTTATCCTCTCTAAAATTATTTTCCATACATAGTAGTTTAGGATTTTCTCCATCTCCATTTCACTTTTATTTTCCATTCATCTCCATTTTGCATTCATTTTTGTTTCCATTCATTCCATTTATGCTCATTTGTTCATCACTATGTGTCTGGTCTACTCACCCAAAGTTTTTGGATCCTTGCAATGATCTTACTATCATTCATCCCTAGATAGAGCCACTATTGGAACTATTAAATTCTGATATTTTTACATATTGATCATGCTCATGAACTTCCATATTTTTCCCATATTGTGCCATGTGGTCCCATGGTTTCCATCGAGTCATGCATTTTCCACATTTTGGTCCATATCGGCATGAGTCTATCTAGGTCTCCTCGACCCATCATGTATTTCTGCTAATATATATATCTATTGCAGGACTGTCGGCAAGACCTTTGTATTGTCACAATGATTAGATTTTACCTACAGGTGGTTTTTAGCATGACATCTATATTGTCTCAGTGACAGGATATATCGGCATAAGCCTGGGGTTTTCAGTGTAACGTTTCATTGAATATATCATGTCTTACCAACTCATGTTTGGAGGAACTCATTGGCAAGATTTTAAGGCTTCGGTGATATGTCACAACGATCTCGTTGTGTCTCACCGACTTGTGAAAAGGGGTTACATCGGTAAGAGTTGAAGTTTGTAGCATGAGGTCCTAGCGAATGCTTGTAGGTCTCACTGATAAGAAATAAAGGGGGTCTTTGTTAGTGTGAGAGTTGATTTGTCTTGGAAACTCATGGTGGTTGGTGAATTTTGATGAAACATGATGTGGTCTATGTGAGGTCTCTCCGATATCATAAAGTCATGGTGACAGTGAACGAAGCAAAAAGAACACATCGGTGAGAGATATCCATGTGTCTCATCAAATGGAAAGCACATAAAGAAATGCATATCAATAACACTTGGGGTATTCTGTGTGAGGTCTCCTCGATATCACTGAGCTACAGTGAAACACAAAGGGAACATGTGGATACCTCATGACTTTGGTATAACAAATGGAATGTTATGGTGACATACAGGTGGTAAGTGGGCTTTTGAGGAAACATAATATTATCTGTATGATGTTTCTCTGACTTAGACAAATCATGGTGAAAGTGAATAACACCATGGAGCAATTAATGAGTGAATTGCCTTCAACATAACTTCTAGATTGTCTTGGTGAATGTTTCACTAGTGAATAACAGAAGACGACATGTAAATTGTTTGAAGACCATTGTAGGTCGACTTGATTGGAGCCCGAATTTTGTGGAGGGCTGACATGGATTTTCAATTTGATATATTTTTCTAATGGTGGTGTATAAATTAGCATTTTTGTAATTGTAAAATCATCACAAGCTATTAGATTTCGATACACAGCAAGTAGATACAATAGATTTATTAGATCAAAGACTATGGTGCATGTTTTCAAAATGGAGGTATTTATGAATGTCAATTGATGTTGCTACACATTTCTGGTGTCAATTATCTATTGAATTCAATGAAAAATACTGCTAAGTGTCTCCAAGATTGATTCTTTTTGGTTGTTTAAATTGACATAACAAGTTTATGTTCAGTTTATCAATGCACATTTGTTGTATCTATGTGGTTAATCAATTGGTTCTTTCAAGCAAAGATTAAATCCTTTTAGTTGACCATAGTAATCAGAGAGTTTCATTTGGATTATTAAAGTAGAGCTTAGTAGTTACAATATTGCATGTTTATACAAGTTGTAAATAGAATATATGCTAGATAATTTGAGTTTTCTCCAGAGAGGTGTTGTTCATCTTGATTTCATTTTGACTCAGCATACCCAATAAGGCATTGTTCTCTGCATTTCATCATTTGGATTCATTTAGTTTCTTTACATCTGTTAATTGAGCACTTTAGGACTTATATTAATAAGATTGCTATTGCTATCAAGTTTGATTTCATTTTTTCACTTCCATCTGCCATTGTGGACAATTCATTGAATGAAGGATAATCATAAGTACATAAAGTCTGCTTCATTTAGATAAGTACACCCACCTAGGTTTAGCAGCATGTGAAGAGTAGAAGGTTGAATGCTTTTAACCTTGTTTTGTTACACTAAAACGCATCAAGAGATTGGCAGCCTCTTGAGGCATCCCGCCTACATTTTTGAGAGCTAACAGGTGGTATAAGGGAATAGATGTGCTAGTAAATTACTTTAATTGGGTTGCAAATGGGACTAGTATGGGAGGGTTGTAATCCATTCCCCCTAGTTCTATTATTTTTCTTGTTGTACCTTCCTTATGGAGGCTAACCCACTTAAAAAACAAGGGGAAGGTACTAGAAAATTTATGGAGGGTTCCTTAGAGAAGGGCCTAAAGACCATCTTTCATAATGGCTATGTTATAAAAGAATATACATCCTCATAACTATGGTGTAGGAAAATGTATACCCTTGCATTTTCACACTTTTTTGGCTTTCCTTTCTTTATTTATCCCTATTTATTTATTAATTGGTCCTATTTTTCATCCACAAGCCTAATATATTGTATGTTTTTATAGCTAATCCCAAAAAATATCAAAGCGTAAATGATAATTTAATGATTTTGGTTGTGTTTCCCTAATTTTTAGACTAGGATGAATATGCCACCTAGGGCGTCTTTGTCCTCAAAAAGTCTTGAGACCCTCTTTTCAAAGGCACATTAAATTGGTAATTTTTTCAGAGTATATGCCTTGAGTTTAAAAAATTAGGACTAAGATGCCACCTAGGGCATCTTATTCCCCACTTAAGTTATTTTTGAGATTTAATTGAATCAATTCTTTGTGATATTTAGCCTCCTTTAATTAATTATTTCATATGTCAAATTTTGTGTGATGTAATTTCAAGACATTAAGCATGAATAAGTATAAGTACAAGGTTATTTTCATTCATTTTCATTCTAGCAATTTTAGTATTCATACATTATAATGTTTTTTTGATTAAGATAGCATTCAAGATCAATTCATCAAGAATTGGGATCCATCATCAAGATTCAAGCATCATGTCAAATGTATTCTTGCATAATGTGTGTTTTTAAGCTAACATTTGTGATGTAGACTGGTTTTGATTCAAGAAAACAATTCAAGTCAAGATCTATCAAGCACTACTTCAATTAAAGATCTACATTAAAGCTATCCACTTCACAAAATTTTACAAATTTCATAACAAGGGTTTGGTGAGTTGCAACATATAATTCTGTTCATTCATCACTTCCATCACTATTCTATTTCATTCCAAGGTTTAATTACCAACAAGGAGTTTGAGCAAGGAAAACCCCCATTTACTAAAATTAAAAAAAAAATATCCTCTCTTGCATGTTTTTTTTGCAGATTTAGGTGGTAGACTTGAAGATAATTTGAAATACAAACTTGCAAATTTGCATTAAAAAGTTGTCATCTTCACAAAAACTCACCTACAAGACAAATCTAGAAGTTTTAGGACTTCAGATCTAAGAAGAAGGGAGTGCATATTTTAAGCCCTAGGATCACATTCATAGATTTCAAAATTTCAAGACAAGAATAAGACAATAGTAAGGGTGTCTTAGTCTTCCCAAGGGTATTTTACAAAGATTCTTTCAAATTCTATTTCGACATCCAAAGATTCATTTTCTCAAAAAATAGTAGTAGGACTAAGAGAATAGTAAGGAAACCTTTGTCCTCCCTAATATATTTTGATAACATTTTTCTATTTCCGTAATTCATATCACATTTCTAGAATTCCAAGGTACATACATCCTAACTTGTTGTTACTTAATTTTGTCATTTTCACTCATTATTTTGCTTACATTACAAGGTTTTGTGAGTTGAATTTTAAGATGTCTTTAACAAGATTTTTCCTAGTGGTGAACCATTCAAACCCTAAAGTTTCCCCCTAGGTCTTCCTTTTTGATAATTGACTCACCTTTGTGTTGATAGTCAATCCAATTTGGGATCCTAGGGAATTTTATGATGATAATTGGAGAAGAGTGGTGTTATATGACCTAGGACATAAAACTCCTATTCACCTATTGTTCATTTTCGTGAACTTGACATTTTGGACATTCATTTTCTAATTTGAGTTCATTAAGGTCCTAGATCTAGTTTGTACTCTTTCTTGCATTGCATCTTGTATTAGTGAAAGTAAATGTAGGGTTTCTCATATTTCTATTAATGAAATTACATATAGGTTGCATTTTTTTCTTTCTAGCATCATCTCATTTCATTGAAAATTTGAAAAATTGCATTTTCAATCATCCTAATTGCATTTAGGAACATTAATTTTTCATTCAAAATTAAAAAAATTGCATCCAACTTTGTATTTATTTTCATTAGTTACTTTTTCTTGCATTCATTTTCACATTTTCTATTGCTAAACATTAGGTCCCTAAGTGGGAAACTTGGGAACATTGTTTTCAACTTAGATTTTGTTTTTTTGTTCTTTTTTCTAAAAAACAACTCTACTAAGACCAAAATTCCCTTATTGGAATCTTAGTCCCTCTATAGGTTTTTAGCTCAAAACCCTATATGTATTATTTGCTTACTTTCTCAGTTTCTAGAACTTCAAAATTTCATCAGTAGGATGAAGATGCCCTTGTTGGCATCTTAGTGCCTATTGACTTTGAAATTGTAGTTTTTAGGGTTTAAATTTATTTTTTTCTGCTTCTTTTTGTTGCCATTGGTTATCTATTTTAGTGGTTTGACCTTCTGTTTCATGAATTTTACTAAATCTAGCTTAAAATGGTTAATTTCATGCATTACATCTACTAATTCTTGATTACAGTTTTGGTTAAGCACACTCTTCTTTTCACACTCTTCCTTTGAAATATTAAATCATTATTCACACATCACACATCAGTATACACTAACACACTTTACATCGCATAAGAAATCACTCTTATATATCCACAACTCAGAATTACATCAATTGCATGTCGACCAAAATAGAATATAAAACATGTACAAATTTTTCATCCTAAATCAAAATAATTTTTCAATGCAAACAAAGAATAGTAATCCAAGACATAATGAAAACCAAAAAAAATATTCTCAAGAATGCAACACCTTAAAAAATTATTCCTTAATGATCCACAACACACTACAATCACCCTATCAGCTGTGATCATGAAAAACATGAACACCCTGAAGAAAATCACCAATCATGAGAAAAAAAATCAATGCAAACATGCACCGCATATAGAGAATGATATAGAAACATCAACGAGCACCATGAATCACCACAAAATCATCCACAACAACTCAAATTACTAGAATCACATCACCTTCTTTTAGGAACACCAACTAAAGCCATTAGAAAATTGTCAGAACACAACCGTTCAAAACTAGATCAAATCTCCATGAGGATCTCTAAAACTTCTAATGGATAAAATAGATATACTCAACAACAAAACCTTTATTCCATAACCTTTTATCATCAACATACTAAGCTATCCAACATCATGAACTTCATTTCATCATTGAAAACCTACAACTTCTTCTATAACAATTTTCTCAATATCCTTGACATATACAACTGTAAAGTAATTAATGCCAATAGTGTTGACATCAATGAAAGCCATATATTAGCAACATCCAACAATATCCCCCTTTTGAATTGATGGAAATACATGATGTGAAAAACACCATCAACACAACACTCTCTCAACACTTTCTCCCCCTTAGATTCTGACTCTTTTCTCTTCAGCTCTTCCACATGGCTGTTCTCTTCATAATTTTTTTTGCATGACTCTTCTCCCCATTTGACATCAATGAAAAAGAGAAAGTGTATGTTTCTCCACACAAGCTCTGAACCACATATTTGAACATCTGACTACTCCCATTGACTAGCATCCACCACAACATTGATGTAGATCATAAGATATGACTATGAAGTACACAAACTAATGCAAGCTAATGCATCTTAGTTTTTATTAGGAGGGGTAATCACCCCTAGCTTCCATCTAATATACTCAAAAGTATCCTTAGGCAATGACTTGGTAAATATATGTTCAATCTATTCCTTAGTAGGCATATACTCTAGTCCGACTTCCTTTTCATTCACCCTCTCTCTCAAAAATTGAAACTTGATAGATATATGCTTGGTTTTTGAATGGAGCACCAAATTCCTAGAAATGTCAATTTCACTTGAATTTTCATAGAATATAGCAATAGGTTCATCATACACAACTTTGATATCTTTCAACATCTGCTTCGTCCACAACATTTGAGTATAATTTTTAGCAACAATGTATTTTTCCTTTGTAGTAGATAAGGAAATGACATTTTACTTTTTACTTAACCATGACACCAACTTCTTTCTCAACAAAAATGTACCACCACTAGTACTTTTTATATCATCCACATCTCCTACCCAATCAAGAGCAATATAGGAACTCACTTGACGTAATATCATCATATTTAGGATACCATAGGCCAAAATCAATTGTCCCCTTCAAGTATCTAGAAATTCTCTTCACAATTGTCACATGAGATTCCTTAGGATCAACTTGAAATCTTGTAACAATGCATACAACATTTAGGATATCAGGTTTGGTTTGAGTCAAGTAAAGTAATCCACCAATCATTGATCTATATCTAGTCTAATTTTCCTTAGGAGAATCATCATTTTGTGTTGACTTACATCTAGTCACCATGGGTGTACCGACTAGCTTTGAATCTTCCATACCAAACTTCTTCAACAATTATTTCACGTACTTGGACTGAGATATAAAAATCCCACTATCTAGCTGAGTAATATGTAATCCCAGAAAGAATTTCATTTCTCCAATCATAGATATTTGAAATTCATTTTTCATCTCATCATCAAACTTCATGTACAAACTATCATCTCCTCTAAAAATGATATCATCAACAAAGACTTCAATAATCAATTATATATCATGATCAATCTTAAAATACAAATTATTATCAGTAGTATCTTTATTAAATCCAAGCCTCAACAAATACGTGTCTAGTATGGTATACCATTATCTTGGGGCTTGCTGGAGTCCATATAGTGCTTTCTTCAACTGGAAAACCATATCTTCCTAATCAGTCAATTGAAATCCATTGAGTTTCTTAGCATACACTTCTCCTAGTTCACCATTTAGAAATACTAACTTGACATCCATTTGATAAACCTTGTCTTTTTTTTAAGCAACAAAGCAAGGAATAATCTCACAGCTTCAATTCTAGCAACAAGGGGAAAATTTTCTTCAAAGCCAATGCCTTCCATCTGTGAATATCCTTTACATACTAGTCTTGGGGTATGTGCAAGATCATGATGGGCCAAAAAGTGGTGATATGATGGGTATTTGTAGGGTATGTGGCTAACGAATTTATTTTTACCCACAATTGATGAAATGAAAAGGGTTTTTAAAGGAGATTATTTTCTATCCACCAATATAAACTATGCCTTACTTTGAATTTAATAAATAATTATTATTCATTTTCTATTTGTATCACATTTTTGGAATCCAAAACATGCATCACATTCTATGTTTCACATACTATAGGATTAAAAAGTGAAAAATTGAATTTCATGAAGTTTTGACCAAGTTAAGGTGGTTAGACATATGAGTTTTTTATATTTTTTAAAAACTTTGTAATAAGAAATTCATAATTAATTATTTACCTATAAAAAAATTACAAAATTATATGCATTACATCTGACCATGAGTCCTCTACTTATGTCTAAAATATTATAAAAAAATAATAACATTTTATTGTGGTTAGGGTCGTCAGACAGACACCTACTTCTTATTTTTCCCTAAAATTTAAGTACTACTATATTAAAATTTCAAATTTTTACCAAATAGATTTTAAAAAAATAAAAATAAACCTAGTACTTTAGAAACTACATTCAATTTTCTCTTAAGGGCCTATTTTTCCATGATGATCCTACATGTACCCCTTGCTTTGTTTCTAACAACTTCACCTTGCTCATTCAGATTATTTTGAAAGACCCGTTTAGTTCCAATTACATTTTTGTCCTTAGGTCTAGGAACAAGAGTCCATGGATTATTATTTTCAATTTTCAATAGTTCTTCTTTCTTTGCTTCCATCCATTTTTTCCATCTTTGCATGCTTCATTGAAACTATTAGGCTTAGTCTTTGAAATCAAATAGTACTCTTCTACAATTCTTCTTCTAGTCTACACACATTTGTTCTTATCACCAATAATATGATATTTTGAATGATTTAGTCTTACATATGTTGGATTATTAGGATTTTCTTGAACTTTAGGCTGTTGTGATCTCACATTTGCACTTTCACTAGTTTCTCCCTCTTGACTTTCCTGATTCACCAGAATAATCTAAACTTGATTTTGTATTGGAACTTTCTTTCATTTATTTGAACTATCATACTAATAATCTGAATCATATCCACATTTTCTATATGGTCTAATTGCGTCTTCATCAGCTCTAACATTTGCACATTCAACTACTTTCCTCAATATCTTATTGTAGCACCAATAGGCTTTACTTTTAGTAATGTAGACATAAAAAATGTAACAATTGACATTGCACATCTATTCCTGACTACTAACATCATTTGATCCTAAATCATCCCCCTATCTAACCATTTCATTGAATACCCTTATTTGATTAAATTCATCAATTTTCCTCCCTTAATTAAATAAATCATTTATCTAATTAAGTCATTCTCTCTTATTAATGAAATTAATTAATTTTATCTAATTACCTCTATTTAATTAAATAATTCATTTTATTTGATTAAATCTATAAAGTCTATCTCATTAAATTAAATAAATTAAACCATGTTTAATTTAATCTAACTCCACCCCTTTTAAATAAAAAATAAAAAATCTTTATTTAATTAATCTCTAAATCTTATTAGATTTTCATCTTTGATTTAAATTAACCCATAAATCTAAGTCAAATTTGTCACATCATCTAATCCTTCATTAAATTAATTGATCCTTGATTAATTCAATTCTAATTCATGTCCCACCCTCCATATTTTTCCACTTGCACATGACAATAGATTCAATTCATTTATTAAATCTCTACTTTCTTTCAGCATGGCATAATGGAGGAATATTCCTTCAAATTTGAAATTCAAATCTAGGTGGACTTTGTACATCCAAAAAAGAATTTACTTTGCCATACAAGTCCTTTTGCATTGAGCCAAGTGGCCTTTAATGCATTTTCTTCTCCCTCCAACATGTATTTTCCATATTTTCTAAATCCACCTAATTATATTTATGGCCACATTCATAAAAATGTGCTCATTCCTCAACCATTCACATGACGACATGTGGCTTCTTCTCATTTGTTGAAGATTAATACCACATTCATCCCTTTTTCCTTTTCTCTCTTTAAATTCTTCTATAAATAGAGAGCTCATCCTTCATTTTTTATCATTCACAATTTGAACAAAGTTATTATACTCCATTTTCAACTTAGAGCTTTAGCATTTGCATCAAATCCATCAATTATAGCTAGCTTATTGCAAGTTTTCTCCATGGAAGTCATTTGAAGCAATCATGAAGTGGATCACCATCACCAAATCTTCATCAATCTTGCTTAGGATTTGGGAAAGGTCCAATTTCCACATCATAGGATCAAGAATTTACATTGCTTTCATAGGATTTAATATTTTTTATTGATTTCTTGTTGTGTATCATTTTCATTTCCTATTTGAGCATTGATAAATGAATTTTATGGGGAACTTATATCTTGACTTGTACTATGATCTAACTATGTGTTTTTTTGTTGTTTTCTTGCAAGTCTAGGATCAAGGTTCACAATTTGGCCCTTGAAGGAGGGAAAACCAGAAGATTAAATCACATTTTTTTGGAAAAATTTTATACTTTTTTGTGTTTTTGTGTGTCTACAGGAAAGTGCACCACTAGCAGGCTAGCATCATAGTATAGAACCATTGGCACTCCAACATTACCATATAGCACCGCTGTAAACTCCAAAGAACAATGCTCAAATTTTTTTACCCATAATTCAAAATTCTAAACTACACCACTAGTGATATTTTTACACACTGGAATTTCTAAATTCTAAACTCTACCATTGACAAAAAAATTTGATGGAATCACAGTCTCTATCCCTGCTTTAGAATGTTTTTGACTAACAAGCAATGCTATATAACATTGTTGGGTGGCTTCAAACTACACTACCTTCATAGGTTCTGCCACTGGAGTAGGGTAAAAAGCGAAATTCCATTTTTTATGACATGTGCTTTATTCAAATTTGATCATTTGGGTTATTGCTTTCTTTCTTAACCTCTGTTTTGTTGATTTAACTAGTTTTCTTGTAGGTTGGATTGATCAAAGGTGAAGAAGAAAAGAGGCATGATGGCATCATTCTCTCATAATACCAATTTTTTTTTAACACTTTAGTGTTTGTTTAACACTATTGGAGAATTCACAATTTCTATTAAAAATTTGTTACTTCTCATATGCTTAGGACCTACTAATTTTCTTTTGGTCTCTAAGAAGAATATTTCAATTTATTGTTTCAAAGGGCTAAAATGAACTTTAGGAAAAACTCATTACATTTGGTTTGAGGATTAACAATTGAATAAGGAAAATCTTCACATTTAATTTGGTGCTTTAAAAAGAACTCACAAATTGCTTTGAATGATTAAAAAGAACATGTGCTACTTTGTTTTTGTAATTACTTGCTCAAAGTAATACCATCAAAAGGATGCATGCGCTTCTTTGACACATCATGATGATTTTGAGAATCAAAAGGCATTTTGGTGATCTTAAGTTGGGTAAAGTAATTTCCTCCACATTTCAACTAGGTTATTAAAATTGAACAAAAATTGTAAGTGTGAGTTAGGTATATCGTGTGTGTTCTCTCTTTGTTTCTAAATGGAAATTGATCTAACTACGGATGTTCTCTCTCACTATTTTTTACCTTTAGAGGGGCCTACCTAAGAGACACATCTGAAAGGAGAACTCAAAGGTGACTCCAACTAGTTTTTCACTCAGGCCGATAAATAAATGGATGAGACTAAACTATCAAGTCCTCATCGTATGTAGTCCTTATTCGTACAATGCCTTTTAGAATGGGGTACTACCATAAAATTATAAGTTCCCCTAGTAGGATTTATTAAAGCCTTGAGTGGCTTGTTGGACACTTGGAAGCTGCCATTTCCCCAATTTCCTTGACTAATAACCAATTTGTTTAGTAGCCCAAATCCTTATCTATTTGTTGGTGCAATAATGGTCATTCTAAAGCCATCACACACTTTTATGGATTTTAGTATAAATGGAAAGCATGCAATGGGATTTTCATTGGTTTTGATGCTTGGTTTCCCCATATAAGTGAGTTTCATGGAGTGGAGACAATGGAGTCAAGCATCTAACCATTCGTTAAAAGTAGGCATAGCTAGACTTGTCCAAGTGGGGATTTGACAAATATAGTCCTTTCTATCCATAGGGTTGTGAATTTCCTTGGTATCAAAAAACACTTGCTTGGTTTGAAAAGATTGGGAAACACACATTCAATAAGAAAACACAATTTCAAACCCGTTAGTTAGAGAAAATACCTTTCACAAAACCCAAGAGCTATTGCTTACCCTAGGGATTACATCCATAGAGGTTTCTAAGTGATTGGGCTTACATCTTAATTTAATCTTACAAATGTCAACATTAGGAAACTGTTGTATTGGTTTCTTGGAAATTTTGCATAGCACTTTATGGGATGAATAGAAGTTATGACATTGGAAATTCAGTTTGAAACATAATCAAGAGTGTGCTTTTGGTAAAAATAATTCAATAAAGAAAAGATAAACAATTGAACCCCACATATTATGAGTTCTCAATGATTTCTTGCAAAATCAAAATTTGGAAACCAAAACTCAAACCTATTAGTGCAAAAAATCACCAAAAGTGTCTTTCAGTGCTCTACGAATTTAGAAAATGGTTTCTTTTTAATTTCTATCAACGTACATCAAGAAGAAATCCTTGTTTGTTTGAATTCTATTATCAACAAAATCCAAATATTTTTTGAGATTATGAATTTCTTGTCTAGGGAAAAGTGTTTTCTTCATCACCGAGGTCTTGTAAAAAACCAAACCTAGGATAAAAATCAAACCTTCATCTGTCTTCAAACATAAAAACCATTTCATCTCACCACCAACTCCTGGAATCATGATACCATCCATTCATGCTAATTTTTTTGGAAAATTCAAATCAAAATCAAATCATTGAATCAACATCCATGAGTCCTTGAAAATAAAAAACATAAAAATAGCTTGTTCAACTAAGTATATGTAGATGCATCCTTCCACATATGCTTAGTTGGATTATCATCTTGTTTGGCTAGTTGTGGATAGATGTATCTTTCTCCTCACCCTTAGTCAAATTATCATCTTGTTTGGTTAGTTGTGGGTAGATGCATCCTTCTCCTCACCATTAAAAAAATTATCATTTGTGAGCCAATTTATCCCATAGATCATTATCCGACATCTTGGGATTTATATGTTCATCATCCAAATAAATCCGAGAATCCAACATCAAAATTAAAAAAAAATCCAAAAAGTAAAAAAAAAATAGCATTCCCTCAAGACCTTCTAAGAGTTCAACCATTCACATCATCCATCTTTCACACTTCATCACCATACCTTTGATCCTTAAGAAATCTTGAATTGTATCTTTTGTACCTAAAGTTAGATTAACCTAAATAATGAGAGATTCATCTCCCACAAATTCTTGAAAGTTGATCTCTATTTTATGTTGCAAACTAGATCTCAACACAAGAGGAACATGGAAGCCAACAAAGAAACATCTACTTCAAGTGACCTAAGCCAAAAAAATTCTGAAATGAATCTTGTTGGATCGAGTAATCCTTTAACTAACTTTCCTTCGTCATCAAAAATTCAACAAGAGGAAGGTCAAGTGGAGGATCTTACCAATAATCCCTTTTTGGATGTCACAAGTTGAAATCACCAAAATGTTTCAAAATCCAGAGAACCATAAAATTATCAACATCATGATGAGACTAAATCCTTCACCATACATGCTACAATTGGCAAAGCAATGGGCTAAACTCCCCTCTGATTACAATGTGATCACTATTGTGGATCCATCTTGTGAGATCATCCCCCCAATCTCATTCACCATCCCCATTTCATCTACACCTTCATTTCAAAGCATCTCTCAACCCATCCCCCAAATCTCATCATCTATGGCTCCAACACAACCCATTTTTAACACTTGAGAAGTACATTTCTCAATGCATTGAAAACACACTCCCTTGTGAATAATCAAGAGTTGGACACAAAAATGATCTTGGTACAATCTGTACCCCAAAATCCATCACATCCATATCTCCCTCTCACTTTTCATAATCCAAATGATTCATCATCATCATTTCACACAACACCCTAAATCTCTCTCCCCCTAACCATACAAGGAGAGGGTGACTTATGTGGACTAGGGAGAAAATTTGGCACTACATCATTTCCACAAGGGAGGGTGTCACTCACATATCCACCACTTCCACCATTTTCATCAATATCCACATCACCTCTTGGTTTAGGAATTCCCCATTTACTAAACATCAATCAATAAAATAAAATCAAACCACCAAACATCAATGAAAGAATCATACCAAATCCTCCCATATTTCCATTGATATCACAACAACAAATGGAAACCATCTTAATAATGTAAACCACCACCATCACATCATCAACCATCCCCCAAATATCTCAAAATATGGTATCTCAAGGACCAAATATATCAATCACACCATCTACCACTCAAATCCCAAACATCAATACAACAATGCCTCTCATCATCATAACAAGCACCATTCCAAATCCACATCCACCAACTATCTCAAACACATCAATCCAATACAATATTACTTTACAAGCTACTTAGTAGGCTACTTACCAAATGGCACTCTGAAAACTCGCTACTCAATAAGGTACCCAAGCTACTCAAGCCGCTTAAGTCGTGCAACAAGCACAAAAATCACAATAGGTTGCACAATCCCAAGCCTTATTGCAACAACAACAAGTTTATCCATAAGCCACCCAAGCTACCCAAACTTCTCAACCCACACAAGTTGTACATATTACACAAGCCCAAGCTCAAGTGCAAGCTCAAGAACATGTGCAAGTGCAAGCATAGGCACATGCACAATATCTTGTACAACAAAAACTAGCCTAACAAAAATCATATTAGCAAGAACTAAAACATTACCAAGAACAACAAGAAGTATCCCAATTAGGAGTCCAAAAAAAAGTGTTGTTGGAACAACAACAATAATAGGAAGCTCAATAACAAGAACAATATCTTGTACAACAATACTAGGACCAACAACAAGTGTCATTCATACAGAAAAAATTGTAAGAATACATGGCGCAAAAAAACATACAAAACCATACAATCCACACATCCCATCAACAATTGAACCACCTCAAAAAAAATTCATCCCACCCCCTAATCCACAAAACAATGTCACAACACAAATCAAGTTGCACTCACTACAAGTGCTTGATCTTCAGTCAGGGAGAATGAAAAACACATGTAGGAACTTGTGTCCTTATCCATTTGATAGGAGTATTGTAATGAAACCATTCCCAAATGGATTTGAGATCCCAAAATTTGATAAATAGCATTGGATGGGAAACCCTAAAGATCACATCAGGGAATTCCAAGTTCATTGCATCAAAATTGTGTATGACAATACTTATCTGATGTGACTATTTCCTAGAAGTTTGGCTAGCCTAGCTATGTAGTGGTTTTCTTGCCTCCCTCCAGGCATTAAAAAATTCCAAGAAATAGTAGATGCATTCATCAAAAATTACACATTCAACATCGGTATGGATGGCAGTCTAAAGGAATTATCAGCTCTGAAAAAAGGTAAGAATGAATCATTTGCTTCTTTCTTACAACAATGGCGGTCCAAGGCCAATAGGAGAAAATGGGTCATGCCTGACAAACAACAAGTTTGTACTATCATATCCAATCTTGACAGAGCCTTGGCATTCCATCTCAAAGTACAAGGTATCACCACATATGACCAATTGATATCTAAGGTGCTTAACATTGAACAAGCCCTTATACCACAAGGAGGATCACCTACATATCCTGAATAGTAGAGAAATTTCCCATCTACTAGTTATAATGACAAACCTCGCATATGGGAAAAAAATGGAAACATTACCAACAATGGTGTTGTTGATGCCAAAGTTGTTATCAGTGCCCCTCAAAAAAACACATTTGTACCCTAAGAAAAATCCCAAAACCACCATCAAAACAATCATCAAGCTAATGCAGTGATGCAACAGCCAAATAATCAAATCATCAACAATGTCAAAAATCAAAGCAGACCACCCCAGCAAAACAAATACTCCAACAAAAAAGTATACATTTTTTGGGGAACCACAAGGGGTCATCATGAGGCAATTAATAAGTAGGAATCTCACCAAATCTTCAAGCTATTAGAACTACCAGGAACTAGATGCCAAACCACCCTGGGACAATGAAAATCGGCTTTGTGACTTCCAAAAAATAAAAGGGCACATTACAAAAAATTGCATGAGGTTGAAAAATATAATCCAAGGCCTTATTGATCAAAAAATCATAAATGTGGAGCAAGTGACAGGAAATTAGAACCTAAAAATCTATGCAAATATGATGTCTAACCATAATAACAAAGGGGACAATAACACTGATAAAGGAAAAGGTACATTCAATAATTTGAATCATGTGTACAACCATGTCGTCACATCCTTGGATTATTATTGTGCTACCATCACCATCAAAGGAGTCCACACTAATTATGGAGTCACTACAAGAGGTGGTAAGGTCACCATTGTAGGGTCATCTCTATCAAATAAAGTACTAAATTCCAACCCAAGATCCATTCCCAATGGCTATAATGTCCTTGATTTAGCTAAAGAGAACCCTAGCACAAATCTATGTCATGGAGTTGCTAAGAATTTCATCTACCCACAAGAAAATCCTTGAGGAAACATTGGCTTAATCCACTGTCCCCATAGATCTTGATGTAGAACAATTCCAAGTTATAGTTGGGAAAATCATTACTCTGAATCTCCTTGCATTCTCCAACCAGTATTTTCCCACTCAACCATCTCACAACCATGCACTCCATTTAGAGGTTCTAGTACATAGAAAGAAAGTCAAGTGATTCTTAGTGGATGGAGGTGAAATTTTGAACATTTTCTCCCTCAATTTCATTAAGAACCTAAATATCCCAAAGGATTCCATTGAAAAAGGAAAGGGTAATACAATTAGGGCATATGATGATCAAGAAAGATTGTCCCAAGGCACAATTCAACTCCTTATTCAAGTAGGGCCAGCTATCATGGAAACCACATGTTAGGTCTTGGACTTCAACTTGCCTTAAAACATTCTCCTGGGATGTTTTTGGATCCATGCAATGCAAGCAATAGCATCAACCTTCAATCAATGTTTCAAGTTCACATATGAAGGCCAAGAGTTTACCATCCATAGGGATCCTAAACCATTCTCTTACTGCAAGAACCTAGAGGCAAAATATTACAAAATATGTGATGTGCCTAAAAATGATGAAGGCCCATCAACACCATACATTCACTCAGCCACTCTTGCATCCACTTTTGTGATAGAGAAAACTCCCACTCCCACCATCCCTACCATCTTTGATATCAAGGTCATCATCCAAGACAAGGGTTGTGGAAACTATACAATTCAAAAAAAAGCTTTTGTGGTAGGAAAATTACCACAATCTCCTAGATCATGAGGATGACTGCAATCAAATGAATCCTCCACATCCCAAATATCCACTGAGGGATATTCCACCTTTTCAAGTTGGGGAGATCTTGAATAATAAGTAATAGAGAAAGACCTATCCCATCTCCTATATCAAGATAATAGACTTGCAACTAAATTACCTATGGATGACAATAGTAAGGGTTTGCAAATGATGCTTGCAATGGGCTATGACAGAAATAAAAAACTAGGGGAAAATGACAATGTGATTCTAATACCCATAATTCTAGAGATGCAAATGAGAAATCTTGGCATTGGATGTAACCCTCTTAGTATAACCATACATTGTCAATCTCCCCTAGTTAGAAGGAATATGACACCCCCTCAAGTATCAAAATCACCTCCACAAATGTTAGCTCTATCTCCTAGGTCATCAACCTGAGCGCAACAATTGCTTGTGTCCACAAGTCGTGTTATAGACAACTTTATCTTTGACATCACTAAGGTGTATAGTAGTGATAGTGACAAACCTGAAAGAGGAATACCTACTTTTTTTGAAGACTCAGTTCTTCTCATGATTAGTACCTTATCCTATGAATCTAAGAACTAGTCTAATGAGATAAGACTGTTATACCCCCAGTTGATCGACTATGACCAATGAGGACCACCGATTCTCGACACATTCAAAAATGATGAGGTGATCTCAGAGTTCATGGGACTAAGGGATAACATTTTGTATGATGATCACAAAGTAGGATTCATCATAGATCTAGACACACAAGCCTATTACGGGGAGAGGATTGAATCCCTCAGTCCCAAAAGTGAAAGATTGAGAATAATCTTCAAGTCCTTAACTGAAAACCACCTTATGGCACTCTTTGACTCTAAAATAGTAAAAATAAAGGAATAATTTGATAGTGAAAACCTCTTTAAGGTATTTGGAGAGGATTCAATCTTCCTCTTGCAGCTTTACATCAAGAGAAATAAGCAGTGCTAGCAGAGAAATGTAATCTAGTTAACCTAGGGATAGAAGAGACTCCAAACATCACCTTTTGTGCAGAATCTTTACTATCCAAAGAACAAGACATCTTAACTGCCTTCTTGAGGGAAAAGAAGGTAAATTTTACATAGACATACACCGATATTCCTAGAATTGATCGAGAAATAGTGGCTCACCACCTAGCAATTGACCCAAAAGCTAAACCAGTTAAACAAAAGTTGAGAAAGATGCATTCCTAGATTTCCCTACTAGTAAAAATGGAACTTAAGAAGCTATTGGATGCATGATTTATATATAAAATTTCCTACACCAAGTGGGTTTCTAGCCTAGTGCCTATCTCAAAACTCACTAGGGGAAGTACAATCTGCATAGACTTTAGAGACCTGAACAAAGCATGTAGGAAAGATGACTTCCAATTTCCTAACATAGACATGACTGATGGACATGAAATGCTCTCACTAATGGATTTTTTTTCAAGGTACAACCAAATAATGATTGTCGAGGAGGATCAACACAAGATGACTTTCACTTGTCCATGGGGGATGTACTACTAGAATGTGATGCCATTTGGCTTGAAGAAAACTAGAGCTACCTACTAGAGGTAAATTGCACTAATCTTGCATGACATGATCCATAAAACTATGGAGGATTATGTTGAAAATATACTTGCTAAATCCAAAAAGAGGAGAGATCATATAGTAGCCTTGGGTTCCATTTTTGATAGGCTTCAAGAATACAAATTCCATCTAAATCCTAAGAACTATGTCTTTGGCATACAGCCAGGAAAGCTTCTAGGATACACAGTATCAATGAGAGGCATTGAAATAGACCTTGCAAAGGTAAAATCCATTCTCGAGATGGAGGCTTCCAAAACACTAAAATAGTTGATAGGTCTATAAGGTAGGCTTCAATCTATCCACAAATTCATAGCACAACTCGTAGATAATTAGGTCCCATATTCTCAACTACTTCACAAAGGAGTAACGTAAAAATGGGATGAAAAATGTGCCCAAGCCTTTAAAAAATCAAAGAATATCTACTAACACCTCTAGTCTTGATGCCACCAATTCCAAAGAATCCTTTGATTCTCTACATCTTAGCAACAACATCGCTTGGTGCTCTCTTAGCACATCATAATGATAATGGAATGGAGAGGTCCATTTATCACATCAATCATACAATGGTTAGGCATGAGTTGAACTACACATTTATTTAAAAAGCTTGCCTAGCTATGGTGTTTTCTTCCCAAAAGTTTAGAAATTACATGTTGGCACACAAAATCAAGCTCATTGCCAAGATTGATTCTCTCAAGTACTTGTCAAAATCAATGCTCACAGGAAGAATGGCTAAATGGGTGATGATACTATCTAAGCATGAAATTGAGTATGTAGAGTGAAAGGAAATCAAACGTTAGGTAATTGCAAACCAACTTTCAAAAGCACCCATCTATTTAAAGAATCCACTCATATCAGAGTTTCTAGGTGAAACCATTTTCAATCTCAACATCATTGACCATTGGAAACTCAACCTTGATGGCTCAGACACCCAACAAGGATCAAGATCCAGAATCTTCTTCATCACCCCATAGGGGATTACATATCGAGGTCCTATAAATTGACATTTCCCTACACCAACAACATAGAAAAAAATGATGCCTTAACTATAGGTCTCAAAATAGCATTGTAGTGGCACATAATGGCTCTCAGGGTATATGGAGGCTCATAGCTTACAATAAATCAAGTGAATGATGAATATTAAAAAAGGATGATAAGCTAACCCCTTACAAAAATTTGGTGGAAAGCCTTAAAGATTCATTCATCAACATTACATTTAAGTAAACTCCAACAACCAACAACAAAGCATCAGATTCCATGGAAACTATCAGATCCCTCCTATATATCCCTCACAACATCCCAAATCATGAATTCTTGGTAGATCAACTTCTTGTACCTTCATTTGAGGTACCCATGTCAGAACTTGCGTGCAAAATCATTTGTTCTAGTGATCACTAGTATCATGGAATTTACACCTACCTTAGGATAGGACTCCTCCTTGTTGATTTTCCTTCAATCCTAAGAAAAACCTTCATCAAAAAACCATTCCATTTTGTCATCTTAGAAGAAACCCTATATCATAGGAGCATAGAAGGAACCTTGTTAAGGGGTCTAAACCCTGTGAAGGCCTTGACTACTCTAACTGAGGTGCATAAT
Organism: Sequoia sempervirens; assembly: GCA_007258455.2. Lineage (NCBI taxonomy): Eukaryota > Viridiplantae > Streptophyta > Pinopsida > Cupressales > Cupressaceae > Sequoia > Sequoia sempervirens. Next base: position 59,694 of record VDFB02343350.1, on the reverse strand, counting down.
GGTATGTGTGGTTCACACTCATGTGGAATAACCTTGGCCAAGAAATTGTTGAGGATAGAGTATTATTGACCTAATATGGAAAGAGAGGCACATGAATATGTTAAAAGGTTCCTACAATGTTAGCAACATGGGGACCTCATCCATGCTTTAGCTCAAGAGCTTCATCCTATTCTCACACCATGGCCCTTTTCGCAATGGGGGCTCAATCTCATCGGTAAAATCACTCCAACCTCATCCAATGGCTAGAAATGAATCATCACTGCCACCAAGTATTTCATGAAGTGGGTGGAGGCCATACCCATGACATACATAACTAGAAAGAAGATATTGAAGTTCATCCTAAACAACCTCATATGCCACTATGGTGTCCCACAAGCTATTATCTCAAATAGTGGGACACTATTCAAGAATTTGGATGTCTGCAACCTATGTGAAAAATTCAAAATCCAACATTGCTTCTCCACCCCATGCTATCCTCAAGGAAATGGCCAAGCAAAAGCTATTGACAAAACCATCCTAAAAAAGAAAATAGTCAATGATGTAGGTTGTGGTTGTCATTTACAACTAAATCCCACCCTCTAGGCCTATAGAACCAACATCCTCACACCTATAGGTTCCACCCCTTTCTCCCTAGTCTATGGATCAAAAGCCATATTTCCCACCGAGATCAAGCTCCCATCTCTTAGAATCTCATTACAAAACAACATAACAGATTAGGAATATTAGGTTTCACACCTAAACAAGCTATACCTATTGGATGAGCAGAATTTGAATGCCTTGAACCATCTGTAAGTGTATAAAAATAGATTCAAGAGGAGTTATAACAAGAAAATTAGAAGAAAGACCTTCCAAGTTGGAGAGTTAGTATTGAAAGAAAATCATAAGAACGTGCCTAATCCAGATAGCAACAGAAAATTTGAGCCTAATTGGTTGGGACCATTTGTCATTACAACAAGTTACAAATTAGGGGCATATCAGTTATCAACACCTGAAGGGGAACCCCTATAGGAGCTAATGAACAACTACCATCTCAAAAATTTGTATGCCTAATCTTGCAAGGTATCAAACCAAAAATCCATAAAAATTAGAAAAAGTCTTGAAAAAATGTTCACCTTGATGAAAACCTGTCAAACAGGCATCCTGGCATCAAAAAAAATAAATCCAAAAAGTAAAAAAGAGGGATCAAAATAGTAAAGAGAAAAATAATCGTCCTCTATTGAAAACCACTTCGGAAATGCTTTGGGCAAGTAGCTTGGTGAAAACCTAGAAAACAGGCACCATGTGTAAATAAGCACTCTCCATCCATCCTAGTCTCTATGACTTTCTCTACATCCATCCATCCATTTCATTTTATCCATCAATCCATCACATTTCATCTGCATCCTTACATTCATTCTACATCAAAGCTTGGTCTTGTGTTCATGTCATGATCCCTCCTAGAGCTACTCAGTCCATTCTAAAGGTCGGCTTGTTCTTTCTATATCAAATTAGTCTATCACATCACACTGGGAGCATGTCCTACATTGGATTAGATTCATGTACATTCTTGAATTCTTAAAATAAGAAAATCCCCAAAACATCAAAAATCAAAAAATCCAAAAAACATCAAAAATTAGAAAATCTCAAAAACATCAATAATAAAAAAAATCCAAAAACATAAAAAGTAAAAGAATCTCAGAAACATAAAAAAATAAAGAAAATCCTAAACCATCCAATCATGTAAACATCCAAAAATAGGTCAAAAAATCAAAAAGAAAAAGTTGTTTGTTGAACTATGTTCTCTCTAAGCTTTGAACGTACACAAGGTTGATCTTTGATCATCCCTCGAGACAACTAGGTAAGTCCTATAGGAGTTCATCATAATAAACTGACATCTCATCATGTTCTTTTCTTCATTTGTAAATCAGTTGGGTCATCAGTCGAACTATGAGGTCTGTGTGTGTATAATGTAGGCAAGACTAATTTGTTGATCAATCCCTGAGGCCCCTAGGATAGGTCTTTAGGCTAGTCTCTTGGTCAAAATATTAGAAAATAACTAAAAATCAAAAAACTTGAAAATAAAAAAATTTGCAAAATTTCAAAAAGAACCAAAAAATAGCCTCAAAATATCTTTAAAAGATTAAAAAAATCCAAAAAAACCTAAAAAATTCATCCATCCCCATCTCACTTACACCTGAAATAAACATCCAATCATAATAAATCAATCATCATCACCCTCAACCTTTGGTGAAACAATCAGAAAAAAGTATAGCAGTCAAACATGAAAACCTAAACATAAAAAATTTCAAGCCTAAATCAGTCAGTAAACAAGCTGGTCAACTTTTTGCATCAATATCTTATCATCAAATCAATCTCATCATCATATGATAAAATCATGTCCTAGGATGAATCCTTCCTACAATGGGCACTTTTATTAGAAAGAACACTTTGGATTAAAAAAATGACATGTTTTCATCCACTAGCATGTCCTAGGATGAATCCTTCCTATAATGGACATTATCTATTGGCAATAGTTTTGGTTCTTATCCTCAAAAACACATTTCCCTTTGGCTAGTGGTATGAATAACATTATCTTGTTTGATTTATAGTATTGCACTCATTCTGAGGACTTCTCAATGATGTCTAAGTGAGGGACTTAGAGAGATAGGAATCGGGAAATGATCATTATCTTTTGTCTACTATACTTGTTGGATATTCTTGTTAAATAATCTTCATTATGCATGCTATGTTTGGTTTGTAGGGAGGATGTTTTGAGTGTCTTATTGACCACATAGGAAGGCCTTCCTTTCTATGTTTTGGTTCAAGATGTTTAAAATATTTTGATGAGGGCACAACACGAGACTTAGAAAATAACCCACAAACAAGCGAATAATTTTATTATTTAGAAAAATGGAGTTTCTTACTTGCAGAGGATCTCAAATCCCCAAGTTCTACAACACATGCAAGTTACTGAAAGCTATGGAATCACCCTTTCGCAATATGCGAGCTTGTCCCCAAAAATTTACCCAAAAATTAGAAACCCGCCCATAAATAGAGCTCCTCATTAGTTTGGAACCAAAACAACATTCAAAATTGAGTTTAGGTAGTTTGGCACCGAAAATTTACAACATGAAGTTCAAATTTCAAAAGAGCATTTGCAATTGTATCTTCTAGAAAGTGCACCAACTTCTCGGGGCCATAACTTTTGATCCGGGACTCTGATTCGCAAATCGTTTGAACCATTAGAAAGGTCACGAAATCAACAACGCACTCAAAATCCACTATGCAATTTCAGAAAGTTTTGGGGCCGATTCGGGAACTCTATGTGCCTCAAATCTAACTCAGAAGATTTTTAGGTGCAAATCTGGGAAACTAAAACTACAATATCTTTCCACCAGGAATAGAAAATAAAAACCATAAATTGGGAATTTCATTAGGATGAAAAGGGTATCCAAAAATGTAAAAACATATAAAAACCGAGAAACTTAAAATTTAACTATTTTTGGGTGATGCAAGATTTCCCTTACACCACTGGATGCTCCTGCATCAGACACCCAAGGTAATTTGAGAAGTGACCCTATCACATCTCAGATGGTGGAGGAAAACCCAAATGGTCAACCTCTGCCTTAGGCAACCAGGATGAATCGTCAATAGACCTTCCTTTCCATTTCACTAGATATTCTTCATACTGCTTGTTCCTAGTACTCCTTCTCACATGACTATCTAGGATTTCTTCAATCTCCTCCTTTTCTGAAGTAGGTGCTGGAATCCCACACTGTTCCATTGTTGGTACTTCTTCTGCACCACCTTCATGATACTTTGTCAAATCCGAAATGTTGAACACAGGGGAAATGTTGAATCCATCTAGAAAATCTACCTCATATGCATTCCCTGAATCATGCCTCTTCAAAATTTTATAGGGACCGAACTTCTTCATCTTCAATTTGTTATATGTTCCCACTAGAAACATTTCTTTCCTCAAGTGTACCATCACTTCATCACCAATCTAAAACTCCTTATACCTCCTCTTCTAATCTGCCTTAGCCTTATACTGCATATTCATCTTGTTAATATGTTCTCTTACCTTCTCATGTATATCCTTGACGTGTTTTGCAAAATCTTCAGCTTCAACACTTATTTTCTTCTCTTGGTCCATCTTCCTCAATTTTGGAGTTGTTCTAGGGCTACCTCCATACACAATCTAGAATGGTGATCTACCAATGCTTCTGTTGATAGAATTGTTGTAAGAAAATTCTTCTTGGGGTAAGATCAAGTCCCATCCCTTGGGTTTATGTCCTACCAAACATCTCAATAGGTTACCTAGACTCCTGTTAACAACCTTTTTCTGCCCATCTATTTGTGGATGGTGTGCAGAATTGAACTTCAACTTTGTCTTCAACTTCTTCCATAAGGTCCTCCAAATGTACCCCACAAATTTGGTGTCACGATCTGAAACAATACTCTTTGGCAGACCATGTAGCCTCACCACCTCTTTAAAGAACAAGTCAGCAATGTGGACTGCATCATGGGTCTTTTGACATGGAATGAAATGTGCCATCTTCAAAAACCTATCAACCACCACAAAGACTGAATCATTCCCATGTTCTATCCTTAGCAAACTAAGAACAAAGTCCATACTTATATCCTCCCATGGCCTCTCTGATATAGGTAAGGGCTGATATAAGCCTGTATTCTAGCTCACTCCTTTAGCCATCTAACATACCCTACATCTTTGTACAAACTTCTTCAGATCCTGTGACAACTGAGGCCAATAATAATGCTCACTGATAATGGCAATGGTCTTATCCTGACCAAAATATCCTGCCATTCCTCCACTATGCTTCTCTTTTATCAGGTTCTCCCTCATGGAACTCCTCAGGATACACAATTGACTTCCCTTAAATAACATGCCATCCTAGATTATGAAATCTAGCCACCTTGTCCTGTCCACTGTAACAGCTTTCCAAGCCTCTGCAAAATTAGAATCTTCTGTGTACAGTGTCTTAAGTTCATTGAACCCAACCACTCCAATATGCATCTTTGTCATCAATGTATGCCTCCTACTTAAGGCATCCACAACCCTATTTGACTTCCCACTCCTATGTTTCAAAACAAAGGTATAACTTTGCAAAAACTCTACCCATTTCATATGCCTCTGATTTAATTTTCATTGACTATTTAGGTACTGCAAGGCCTGATGATCAGTATATAGAAAAAATTCGTTTGGAAACAAATAATGTCTCCATTTCTTTAAAGCTTGAACTATTGCATAAAATTCCTGATCATATACAAAATACTTTCTCTTCACATCATTTAACTTTTCACTGAAATAGGCAATAGGCTTACCTTATTGGCTCAACACTGCTCCAATGGCACAACCACTGGCATCACAATCCACCTGAAACACTTTGTTGAAATCTGGGAGGGCTAGAACAGGTTGCCCTATCACCTTCTGCTTCAATGGTTCAAAACTTTTTGCCGCTCCACTACTCCACTTGAATTCTTTTCTATCCCCTCTCATTGTTTCAGTTAGGGGTTCATAAATACTACTGAAGTTTCTAATGAACTTTCTATAAAAACTAGCCAATCCATGGAAATATCTCACCTCGGTAGCAATTCTTGGGGTAGGCCACTCTAGAATAGCCTTCACCTTCTCGGGGTCCATCTTGAGACCTTCTACTGAGACAACAAACCCCAAGTACACTAACTCCCTCTTCACAAAACTGCACTTCTTCAGATTAATCAACAATTTCTCTTCTCTTAACTTCTCAAAGGCTCTATGAATATGCATCAGATGCTCATCCAACATCTTACTGAAAATCAAAATATCATCTAAATACACAATAACAAAACTTCCTAGAAATTATTTTAGTACCTCGTTCATGAGCCACATGAATGTGCTTGGTGCATTGGTTAGCCCAAAAGGCATGACTAACCACTCGTATAGGCCCTCTTTGGTCTTGAGGCAGTCTTCCATTCATCTCCCTCTCGAATCCAGATCTAGTGATATCTGCTCTTCAGATCAATCTTTGTGAAGTACTGGGCTCCACTCAAATAGTCCATTAGGTCATCCATCCTTGGTCGGGGAAATTTTTACTTGATTGTTATCTTGTTTATGGCTTGAGAATATATACACATCCTCCACTCCCCATCCTTCTTTGGTGCTAGTACTATAGGTACTGCACATGGACTCAAACTCTCTTGTATCAAACCCTTTCTTAACAATTCTCGAACTTGTTTGTTCAACTCCTCATTTTCTACTAGAGTCATTCTATGAGTTGCCTTATTTGAAAAACTGGCTCCAGGAATCAAGTCAATCTGATGACTGATCTTCCTTATTCGTGGTAAACACTCAGGTACATTATCAGAAACAATATCCTAAAAATCATCCAACATCACAGAAACTCCTTCTGGAACCTTCTCACTATCCTCCTTACTCGAGGAATCAATGCATAACACACACTCATGCTTCATACCTTCTAAAAAATTTCTTCCATAAACATAACAAATTCTAGCACTACTACATACCTTTTCTTCGGTCTCCTTTAGGGGTTTCAACTTGTGACGAACCCCATCCTTTGTCAAGGAGTAAGTGTTTGCATGGCCATCATGTATAGCTCACCTATTGAACTGCCACGGCCTCCCCAACAACATGTGACATGCATCCATGGGGATGATATCACAGAGTACCTCATCATGGTAGCTCCCAATCTTGAACTTTACTAGGCACTGCTCATTGACCAAAACTTTGTGGTCTTTTTGCAACCAGGCAATCTGATATGGATGTGGGTGGCTTTCCCTCTTGAACTTCAACTTTTTGACCATCTCTTCTGACACTAGATTATTGGTGCTCCCACCGTCAATAATGACATCACAATATTTTCCTTCACACTTGCACATTGTGCAAAACAAATTCTTCCTCTGTTCTGGTTCCTTTTCCTTAGTCACCAAGGCTCTCCTAATCACTAGGGCTTCTCCCCTTTTAGCAACATATGAATGTTTAGATTGGGCCTCCTCATCTGCATGTGCAACACTTCCATGACCTTCTGGCCTTTTGTCTACCCTTTGTTGGTGGTGTGGACATTCATAGGCTCGATTCCCTTCTTCACCACATTGGAAACATGTTCCTTTGAAACCACCTCTTCCAAATCCTTGTCCATATCTCCCTTGTCCTCTACCTCTTTGATCACCACTATTTTGATCATGAGGGTGGTAGAAGTTATCATTCCTTTGGCTTCGGCTGGTACCCACATCTTCACTTTTCTTTTCATCATCATTTCGGCTTCCTAAAGGTCTTCCACTACCCTTTCCACTTTGACCTCCTCGTCCTTTTTGCTTGCCATCAAATCTTTTGTTCAGCTTCTCTTCAACCTTCAGAGCAAACTGATACACATTCTCAATGGTGGTCATTCTGACTAGGCTTAACTCCTCCTGAATGCTCGGTCGTAACCCATTAAGATATCAGGCTACCTTCTCCTTATTGGCCTCTGTGTGGCCCGTTCTGATGATTATCTTGTGAAATTCTTCAGTATATTCTTTCACAGATCTGCTTCCTTGCTTTAACCCTTGCAATTTCTTTAATAGATCTAACTCGTAGTCCACTGGTATGAACTGCTTCTTCGGCCACCATGTGATCCCATCTGATCACCAACACACCCTGACACACCTAGTTTGACCATTCTAATTTTTGCCTCCGGTCTTTTTCCCATCTTCAAAATGGCTCCCTTATTAGCCAGCATTTGGTCTGATCAATTGCTTCTTCTTCCTCTTCTATATCTAAACCTTCTTCCTCTCGTTTATCCTCACTTTCCTCCCTTGGATTTAACCCTCTTCTCAACTGCTCTTGTAATGCATCAATCTATCTCTAGAGGGCTGCCAGTGCATCTCTTCCACCAGCATTTTTTCCACGTCGACCACCTCTAGCACAACCACGCCTACCAGGCATCACTCTTGGAGGCATCTTTTCTTGACCTCGACCCACAACCATAGTCCTAGTGTGAACTGCCTCACGATCGGTGATCTGTCCACATGCTCAAGAAAACCTCACTCTGATACCACTTGATGAGGGCACAACCCAAGACTTAGAAAATAACCTACAAACAAGAGAATAATTTTATTATTTAGAAAATGGAAGTTTCTTACATGTAGAGGATCTCAAATCCCCAAGTTCTACAACACATGCAAGTTACAAAAAGCTACGGAATCACCCTTTCGCAATATGCGAGCCTGTCCCCAAAAAGTTACCCAAAAATTAGAAACCCACCCATAAATAGAGCTCCTCATTAGTTTGGAGCCAAAACAACATTCAAATTTGAGTTTAGGTGGTTTGGCACCAAAAATTTACAACATGAAGTTCAAATTTCAAAAGAGCATTTGCAATTGTATCTTCTAGAAAGTGCGCCAACTTCTTGGGGCCATAACTTTTGATCTGGGACTCTGATTCGCGAACCATTTGAACCATTGGAAAGGTCACGAAGCCAACAACACGCTTGAAACTAGCTACACCAAGTTTAGAAAGTTTTGGGGCCAATCCGAGAACTCTAAGTGCCTCAAAACTAACTTGAAAGATTTTCAAGTGCAAATCTGGGAAACTAAAACCGCAATATCTTTCCACCCATGAATAGAAAAAAAAATGTAAATTGTAAATTTCATTAGGATGAAAAGGGTATCCAAAAATGTAAAAACATCTAAAAACCAAGAAACTTGAAATTTTTTTTGGGTGATGCAAGATTGCCCTTACACCACTAGATGCTCCTGCATCATATTTGAACTACACTTTGAGCAAGGTTTTGTATACCAAGTGTGAACAAGAGTACTCGTATCTGATTGTTGAGTCAAATTCCATCACACTATGTATAGTACCATCCTAGTTCTATATACCTAGATTCATCATACCATTTGTGTTATCAAACATAAGGTAATTATCCCTTTGAAAAATCCCAACTCTCGGCAAGAGAACATCATCTGCATCATCATCATCTCCAATAAAGTATCCTTGGATCATGAACTTGTTGGATCCTCTCTATTGTCATCTCTTTTCATCTACCTTCTCTCACGCTAACATGGTACCATGACAATTAATCAAAATCATGATGTAAGCATCCATCCTACATCCATAAAATATTAGCACACTACATACTGCATATCATACCATGTAGGAAATAAATCATATCACATTGCATTACATTCTCATAACTTTCATAATATATAATGGTTATTCTAAGCATTCGTATTCATTTACATCATCGTGTATCACATATAAGTATCATTTTCATTACATCATGAGTTGAAAACATATAAGTACTATCCATAATATCCATTACATAATCACATATAAGCATCATTCATGACATAATATTTCCATATACACTATCCATTACATCATCATATAAATGCATGAGAAAAATGAAACGAAAAAGATTTCATTGCATCATCATACAATAGGAGCATATTATAGATCTGTTAGTCACATAATCATTGCATTCACATTGTATCACATGCATATATCATCACATCATTGCATTTTCATATCATAAATCACAAATCATAATAATCACATTTACATCACATACAAAATCATCCATAACATCATGTAGCATCATAATATCATCATCATTACATCACATATATAAATGAATGCATCCATAACATATAAAGTACACACATCATAATGCATCAAATCATCATATATATCATAAATATCATGAAAGTATATACACTATTATGGTACAAAAAATTGGATCAATGTACATGTAATGTCAATAAGTACAATATGGCCCATAGGGCTATCAAAAATGATCCCATCATGTACAAAAAGAATTTTGTCTCAGTCAAAACTAAGGTTGTCACCACTGGCTACCCCCATCATCACCGCCTACTCTCTCACCATGATCCTCTACCACCCTATGCCCTATCCTCTAAGAAAACTTGGCAACCTAAGCTGCCCTCAACATGGCTTGGTGGTATTGGACCTAGGAGCTCTGGCTCACTACCTTAGCAAAAATGTCCATTTATTGATTGTTGGACCTATCTTGTGACTCACCGAACTACCACTGGACCCTACCTAGTAGGTCCATCTCAATCATTGTGTGCTCCCTTCCCTACATCAGTCTATCCTAGTGGGAAAAGAACATCTATTGTGTATCATCGAATCAAGTTGGCCGCACAAGGTATGAACACCATTTGAACACCTGCATATCATCAAGGACCCTCCTCTAGTGAGGAACCTCATTCTATCCAATCTATGTGAACAAGATGCCTACTCTATACTACCAAACCACTTGATCATCTTTCTACATCATGACTAGGACAACCCTCAGTCGGAGCACGAAGATGTGCTCCCATTCCTAGACATGCAAGAGTGTGACCCACATGCCAAGTGCTCTGCCATCCATATAAGAAAACTTGTATAAATCTTTGTAAAGAGAGTCTAACAAAACTAGCCCACATACAAACAGTGTTGGTCATCACTAGACCATGTGCTCCCAAGCAAGCCCCCATTTTGGACTGAAATATCGGTGTCATTGATCTAGTGTGATGAGACCTGATATGATGGTTGCAATGACCAAGCAAGAGGATGTGATAATGGGCCTATGACACTCCAAATCGATCTGATCCTCATAGAATACAATCTAGTCAGTTCCCATGACTTCGTAACATGCCTCCCTCCCATCATCCATATCATAAATAACCTACACGTCATGGATAGGAAATCTCAAGATCTACAACTAGGCCTCATCTATTGGAAGGTTGAAAGAGGAGGTCTTAGTATGCCATCTCTCAACATGTTTTTCCATCATGCCCAGGTGTGTCCTCACGAGTGGTGCATAGGAAATATACCAAAGTCCCATCTCTCCTAGGTACTCATCCTCTCACTCAGTCAGCTCCCCTAAAAGGCCAAAAATATCTTAGGACCTATGCTCATGTGAGTAGATCTCCCTCACCTCCTCTTTCATCAGGAAAGTCAGCATTTTAAAATTCATCAAAAAAAATCTTAATCTTGGATTGTCTCGACATCCCAAAGTCAACCTCAATGTCATTTCTTGTGATGGTAGTGTAGTTTGCAAATTTCAAACTGTAATGCTAGAGCCTTCAAACTCCCAAACTACACCATGGTGGTGCAATTTGCAAAGGTGGTCTAGTTTGACTTGAAACCATAATTCTAGTGCACACCATGGTGGTGCCATCTACAAAGGAAGTGGAGTTTGGAATTTAACCCTAAATTCCAAACTATACTACCACATTGAAACTTAGGATAACATCATAGTTTAAACATTGAGTGTCACTATTTAAAATTTAAGTGGGCCTATGTATCACTACTCCTAAAGACCTATATTTTGAAAGCAATAAATGCACACAAAATTAAAAAATCAAGCTTTTGTCAAGTTGACTCACTAGTGGTCCAGTGCCGAGAAGCCTCTAGTATGTTCATACTTTGTCAAAAATATGCATGGGGAGTTTTCATTGCCCCATCTTCCCAAGGTGTTAGAGCTCAAAAGTGCCAAATCTCTGAAGGCTAAATGTGAAAATGAATTCGAAGTGGCCCCTCAAGGCCTACTTCAGCTTGAAAATTAAGGTTTTTTGACCCCATTTGGCCATCTTGCTTGGGTTTTGGACCCCCAAGCTTATTTTTGTCTTGGCAAGGCCCGTTTGACATTGTTTTACTATGTTTAGACACATTTTTGTCCTCTCAAAGCCTTTTTGGCCTTGTTGGGCACCTTGTCCTCTTTCTTTTCGTGAGATCACCCAAAAATCAAACTTTTTGTCCAATCTCTCAAGGGGACATTATATTGGCATGTTTTCTCTTACTAGGGCAGCAATGGGGAAAATTTTGGCTTTTGATCAAGAAAGTTTATTCTTCGAACCAATGTAATGAGCACTTTGCTGCAAAGAGGGGCAAAATGTAGACATGGAAAATGTACCAATTGACATTGCACATCTGATCCCGAATACTAACATCACTTCATCCTAAATCATCCCTCAGTCTAACCATTTAATAAAATATCCTTATTTATTTAAATTCATCAATTTTCCTCCCTTAATTAAATAAATTATTTATCTAATTAATTAATTCTCTCCTATTAATTAAATCAATTAATCCTATCTAATTACCTCTATTTAATTAAATAATTCATTTTATTTTATTAAATCTCTAAATTCTATCTCATTAAATTAAATAAATTAAACATTATTTTATTTAATCTAACTCTACCCCTTTTAATTAAATAAACCAAAAATATTTATTTAATTAATCTCTAAATCATATTCTTCACATCTTTGATTTAAGGTAACCCATAAATCTAAGTCAAATTTTTCACATCATCTAACCCTTCATTAAATTAATTGACCCTTGATTAATTTAATTCTAATTCATGTCCCATCCTCCATGTTTTTCCACTTGCACATGAAAATAGATTCAATTCATTGATTAAATCTCTATTTTCTTTCAACATGGCATAATGGAGGAATATTCCTTCAAATTTAAAATTCAAATCGAAGTGTACTTTGTACATCCAACCAAGAATTTATTTCACCTTACAAGTCCTTTTGCATTGAGCCAAGTGCCCTTTAATGTATTTTATTCTCCCTCCAACATGTCTTTTCCATATTTTCTAAATCCACCTAATTACATTTATGGGCATATTCATCAAAATGTGCTCATTCCTCAACCATTCACATGATGGCATGTGGCTTCTTCTCATTTTTTGAAGATTAATCACACATTCATCCATTTTTCCTTTTCTATCTTCACATTCTTCTATAGATAGAGAGCTCATCCTTCATTTTTATCATCCACAATTTGAGCAAAGTTATTATACTCCATTTTCAACTTAGAGCTTTAGCATTTACATCAAATCCATCAATTTTAGCTAGGTTAGTGCATGTTTTCTCTATGGAAGTCATTTGAAGCAATCACCAAGTTGATCACCATCACCAAATATTCATCAAGCTTACTTAGGAGTTGGGAAAGGGCCAATTTCCACATAAAATTAGCACCAACTCCTGCATAGGATCAAAAATTTATATTGCTTTCATAGGATTTAATCTCTTTTATTGATTTCTTGTTGTGTATTGCTTTCATTTCCTATTTGAGCATTGATAAATGGATTTTATGGGGAACTTCTATCTTGACTTGCATTATGATCTAACTATGTGTTTGTTTATTGTGTTCTTGTAGGTCCAGGATTAGGGTTCACAAGTAGAATAACCAAAAAGGATTCCTTCATCACTCCTAGCATCAAACTTTCCTATATCTTCATCTCTTTTGATATAACATTTACTCTCAAAGATTTTGAAGTATCTAACATTAGGCTTATGACCAAACTATAGCTCAAAAGGAGTCTTACCGGTATCACCTTTGGCATTTACCCGGTTGTGAGTGTAAACGACAACACTCACAACTTTTCTCTAGTAAATATGAGGAAAATTTCTTTCCAACATCATTTTTCTAGAAGCTTCTTGAATTTTCCTATTCTTCCTTTCCACATCTCAATTTTTTTGAGGGGCCCATGGTGCAGATAATTGTCTCTTTATCCCATGCTCTTTACAAAAAGAATTAAATTCATGAGAAATGAATTCACCACCTCTATCTGATCTCAAGCATTTAATCTTCAGACTATAGGAAAAATGACCCTTTGTTTGACATGGGATTAATTATCCTAATGAGGCCTTAATTTAGGAGTTGTGAGGAATTTTATGCATTCACACTAGGTCTTGGACCCTTTCACACTAAAGAAAATGTGTTTATTGATGTCTTGTAAAGGTGTTGTAAAGTCCTATAAAGGAATTTCACACTTTTCTAGACCTAGTGAACCTATTTTCACTTAATTCAACATTATAAAATACATCATCGCATCAATATAGAAGGCTTGTAAAATAAGCTTAATGATAAACTAGTGTTGTAATATGTCTTGCACGTTTGCATTGGTTCTTATGCCTTCCTAGGCTATGTGGACCTCATTTTAGTGTTGTAAAGTGTATTTAATTCCACTTTCACATTGATTTCTATGTCCCAAGCCCTATTTGACATTCACATCATCAATATTAGTCCTATATTAACCATATTATGCATCCCAAGGCTAAAATTGATCAAACACCTGATAAAGTTGTAATTTAAACCTTATTTCCTTATCCCTTCACTTCTTTGCTATCAAATTGGCCCATGTGGGACCCATTCACCATGCATGGAGAATCAATCCCATCCAGGTGGGACCCATTCACCATGTGTGGTGAATGAGTCCTATTTAGCCCCCATTTTGACCTTTGAGCAAAAAAAGATGAAATTTAAAGTTTATTTTCACTACATGCCAGCTTGTGATGAGCTATTTTTAAGTACTAAGGAAAATTTGTCTATAAATAAGTGTTTTTATTCTCATTTTATATAATATCTCATTATTGCATCTCTCATCATTAATTTATCATCTATATCATCATCTAAGTCAAGCAAACTAGGGTCTTTTCATTATAAGTCTTCCAATTAGATTTCTAAAGCATTCAAGGGGTAAGTATACATGTATTGTTGTATAATTTCAAGAAAATTCCTCATTTCAAGGTCATTTTTTCCATTATTGCATGTTTCATTATATTATTTCATCATTTTGGTTTAATTACCTAAAAGGGGTTTGACCAAGGCAAACCCCCATGCCCTGACAATCAATAATTTATCTTTCTTGTCTTGTTTGTATGCAAATTTAGTTCTTTTGGAAGCTTAGGAATCATTGAAGATCAAGTTGAAAGTTTTCTCAAGTCTTCTTCTCATCATTCAAGTCAAACTATCAAGAAAAAGTCATTTTTAGACCCAATTCTGATAATTTCTAAAGGGAACACCTATAAAAGGTGGAAGTGCAGATCTAGATCTACATGATCAAGTCCTAACTTTGTAGATTCCTACAAGAGGACTGATTCACCAAGCATGGTGAATAAGTCCCACCTGTAGGCTTGAAAAATGGTTTTCTTAGAGTTCAAATCTTGGCATTCAAAAACTTGTTCCTGGAAGTATTCATCAAAAGCAAGACCGATTCACCATTTGTGGTGAATTAGTCGTAGTGGCTATAAATAGTGACTTCAACAAGATTCTAGAATCTTCTAGCAACAATAATCGGTCTCCATGTACACTCTATTTAGTCTCATTCTTTTTTGTTATCATTTTCTTAGGTTTATATTTCATAATTGGAATCTACACTCTATTTTCCAACATCTTGCATTAGGTTAGTTTCCATTCATTTATTTGCATTTGTAAGCATTCAAATACATCTACACACACTTCACACCTCCTTTTCCCCTTCTTCCACTTCTTCTAATGTTAGCATAAGCATTTTTTTCCCACCTTTCTCCTTCTAGGTGAAAAACCCTAGGAGAGTTAGAAAGAAAGATGGACTCCAAAAATCAATTTTACACCTATCTCAGTCTCAACCATAGCCTTGAAAATCTTGAATTTCTCTAGAGCTTTACTTTTTTCCCTTAAGAAAGAAACCCATATCATTCTAGTGTAATCATCAATAAGTAACATGAAGTACCTATATCCTTGTAAGCTTTTGACTCTAAAAGGATGACATAAGTCAATACACACAAGCTCCAACACTTCATTTTAGTAATGTTGTTTGCTCCAAAAAACTCCATTTTGCTTCCCTAACTGACATTCCTTATGCATATAGTATTAGTAGGCTTTACTAACCTAGGAAGATCTCTCATTGCCTGAGTGGAACTTATCTTGATAATATTGTCAGAGTTTACATGACACAATCTCCTAGGCCACAACAAACTTTCATTAACTTGAGCAATTAGACAACTTTTACAAGAAGCACTCAGGTGAAAGATATTACCTTTTTTCTTGTACCAAAAGCAATTAAATTTTTGGAACTCCCTAGTATTATGCACTTTCCATCTTTGAATTGAAGATTGTATCCCTTGTTAACCATCTATCCAACACTTAAGAGATTATGCTTCATACCTTCCACATATAGGACATCATTAGTATTATGCTTACCACCAAGAGAAATGGATCCTCTTCCATGGATTACACTAGTATTGTTATCACCAAATCTTACAACACCACCATCATACTTTTCCAAACTCACAAATTTTATTTGGTCACCTATCATGTGATGAGAGCATCCACTGTCAATCACCCATTCATCTTTTTCTTCAATCCTGGCACCCAAAGCTTTCTCCACATTCTTGTCACTATAAAATTTAGTAGGCATTGAATCATTTTCCTTGATAGCAATAGAAACACATTCATCCTCACTTAAATTTCATTTATTAGACTCATCATTTTTCACACCTTCATCAACAACATAATAATATTTTCTTTGAAATCTAGGCTTGTTAGTTCTTGACTTAGGAAATCTTTCTAGACACTTTGAAGCAAAATGACCTATCTTATTGCAAGAAAAAAATTTAACATGAAATTTCCCTTTATACTTACCTTCTCCTCTAGCTTCTCTCTTGACAATAAGTGCTTCAATCTCATCCAAATTTCTTTCTTCTTCTTTGATCTCTTTGATCTCTTGCTCATTCTAGAAGAACTTTCTCCCAGATCATATCTCTGCTTGTCTTTTCTATATATAGTAGTTTTAAATGCAATTTTTGTCTTAGGAAGATATCCACCAAACTCACTCAACTCAAAAGTAGCAAGCTTACCAATAAACGTGTCTTTAGTTACATTTGTTAAAGTTTGTATGTCCTTAATAGCAACAACTTTGGCTTTGTATGCAACAGGAAAGGATCTGAGCACATTAGCAACAATCTTTGATTCTTCTAATGTTCCACCAACACATCTAATACTACACACTAGTTCATTCAATATCTGCATAAAAGAAGTAATGTTCTCATCTTCACCCATTCTCAAGGTCTCATATTTTCCTTTTAGAATTTTTAGCTTGGCAATCTTCACATGAGTATCACCTTCATACAAATTTTCTAACTTTTTGCAGATCTCAAAAGTAGTTTACAACTCCATTACATTTTTCATCTTTGAATCAATCAAATCACTCAACAATTCTTCCTTAGCCTTGATATTGTACTTGGCTTCTTTAATCTCACCAAGTGACCATTTTGTCGAACAACATACCTATTCTTTGTAATCCTCTAGTACGGTTCACCAATGCATCTCATATGACACTCCATTTGAGCCTTCTAGAGAGAATAATTTGTCCATCAAATCTCAAACTATTCTTCTTGTATGTCACCATCTTAGATCACCTCAAGCTATTAAAATTATTATGAGGAACTTGCTATTATACCAATTGTTGGCAACACAAGGTTAGATAACTGAGAGTGGGGATGAATTATTTGTCCCATAAATTAAACAAATTAAACATATTCTCAGATTTGAAAAATAAACATGAAAGCATAAACCATCACAACATTAGAAACACACATAACACCAAGAATTTTTTATGTGAAAACCTTGTTAAGGGAAAAACCATGGTGGAGGTTAGCACACAAGATTATAACCTATTAAAAGTATAAATAAGAATAAATGGGAGATGCACATGCATTTAGGCACACTTCCTAGAGCTCACTACTCAAATACAAAAGGCTCACTACCCAAGGAAGACATACTATCTTATAGAAACATTCGGATTACATCCGCAAGGTTTTAAACTAAGAAAATAACATTTGCTAATGCTTGATTATAGTTTTGGTTAAGCATATGAACACTTCTTCTTTGCAATCTTCTTTTTTCACTTCACTTATACCTTCAAAAGATTAAATCATTACTCACATATCACACATTTGCATACACTAGCACACTTTACATCACACAAACAATCACTCTTATATATTCACAACTTAGAATTACATGAACTGCATATTGGCCAAAATAGAATATAAAACATGTACAAACTTGTTGGCCCAAATCAAAATAATGTTTCAATGTGAACAAAGCATAGTTGGCCAAGACATAATGAAAAATCAAAACAATATTCTTGAGCATGCAACAACATCAAAAATTATTCCTCAAAGATACACAACATGCTACAATCACCCTATCAGTTGTGATCATGAAAAACATGAACACAAAAAAGAAAATCACCAATTGCGAGTGCAATGATCAATGCAAACATGCACAATAGATAGAGCACAATCTAGAAACATCCACGAGCACCATGAATCACCATAGAAGCATCCACAAAAACTCAAATTACTAGAATCACATCACCTTATTTTAGGAACACCAACTGAAGCAACATAAAAACTATCAAAACACAACTAATCATAATGATCAAGTCTTCATGCAAATCTCTAAAAATTCTAGTGGAGAAACTAGATATACTAAACAAAAAATCATTTATTCCACAACCTCTAATCATCAACATACGGAGCTATCCAACATCATGAACTTAACTACATCACCAACAACCTACAACTTCTTCTATAACAATTTTCTCAATATCCTCCACATATATAGAAAGTTGACATCAATGACAACCACATATCAACAACATCCAACACTACTAAAATATCATTGTGGGACCTTATTCAATCCTCCCCTCACTATCATAACATGATTCAAAATTCCTTACAACAAGTTCCTATCCCTTGTAATGTGCAACCAAATGACATAGATTCCTTGATTCAAGGACTAAATGTTGAAATTGTTTTCTACCAAAGTGACCTGCATCCTTTGGAAGTGAAAAATAAATGATGATTTCATGATCATAGCTCAATACAATAGGATAGGGATAAATAAAACCCTCATGGAAAATGGACTAGTCGTAAATATGTGTAGTGGAAACCTTTTGGCTAAGCTTGGTGTTGATAAATCCAAAATACAACCTGCCTCTTTATCTATTAATAGCTCTGATAACATTGGAAAATGATCGCTTGGAGTAATCACATTACCTATTGGGTATGTGCGGATCATGATGAACCAAAAAGTGGCAATATTATGAGTATGTAGGGTATGTGGCTGAGATTTTTTTACCCAAAATTGATGAAACGAAAAGGGTTTCTAGAGGAGATTCTCAGCTTTCCACCAATATAAATTATGCTTTTAATTTTGAATTTAATAAATAATTATTCTTTATTTTCTATTAGAATTCGACTAAAGTCCTAATCGATAGGCTAATTGAAAAAATCTATAACTTTCAAATGGTATCACATTTTTTGAATCTAAAATATGCGTCACATTCTATGCTTCACATACTATAGGATTAAAAAGAAAAATAAATTTCATGAAGTTTTGACCAAGTTAAGGTGGTCAGACATATGATTTTTATATTTTTAAAAGTTGTAATAAAAATTCATAATTAATTATTTACTTGGAAAAAAATTACAAAAAAATATGCATCATATCAGACATGAGTCTCTACTTATATATAAAATATTATAAAAAATATTATCATTTTATTATGGTTAGGGTGGTCGGAATAGGACACTTACCTCATATTTTTTCCCTGAAATTTAAGTAAAGTACTCTGCGTTGAAATTTCAAATTTTCCGCGAAATAGTTTTTATTTATTTTTAAATAAACCTATTAGTTTAGAAACTAAATTCAATTTTCTATAGATTCTATTTTTACATATTTTTGAAATAATATAGATAACTTATTCAAATTTTTATGTCAAGTTGCCTAACACTGATTTTTTGAATTTTTTGCCACTTAGGGCCTACTTTTTCCATGATGATCCTACACATACCCTATTACAACTGGAAATGATAACTTACAAACTTCTATTCATGTTATGCCTCATGATATTTCATATAATCTTCTTTTGGGAAGGTTGTCAATCCATGAAATGAATGGGATGACCTCTACCAGTCATTGTAAACTGAAGTATGTCTACAACAACAAAGTTTATACAATTGAAGTTGATCTTGAACCATACAGTTGTTTGAACATTGTTAAAGGTAAAGAGAACCCTTTGAAATCATTGACATCAACTACACAAGTAGAATCCATGCAACAAAAGGACAAAGAAAAATATATTGAGTAAATTACGAAGATATTAGAAGATGATTGGGGTTCCTTGGATTTCAAACCAACATTCATGGGAGAATAAAATACCATAAAAAATATTTAGACAAGGAAAAAAAAGAGGTAATTCCAACACAAAACTCAAAATAACCTTTGAAAGCATCCACCTCAACCACTTTATAACAAAAGAAAACAAATTAAACATTAAAATTTGATGAAATTGAATATCAACAACCAAAAAATCCTAAAGAAATAAAAAATATTTATGTAAAAGGTTATGAACTTATGAAACAACTTGGATTTAGTGGAAAAGGATATGGTGCTAGAGAACAAGGTATCTATGTCCCTATAGATCCTATCATGCAAGAAACAACCCATGAGACTCTTGGTTCTTGTATTGTGATAGAAATTAAACAATAAAATAAACCTTCTCTCAAAATCAACACTCTCACAAAGGATTCTTCTATACCAACTTTAACAATAGTGCAACCTAAATTGATAGACACTAGTGGTATGAATGCTATCCTTTGAAAAAAACAAATAAATCCTCGCTTAGCATCAACGTCATCATGCGAAACACTTAGAATTTGAATTTGAAATATTTTACACCTTCCTTTAAAGAAGAGTACAAAATATCACATCATAAAGAGTCTTGTTTAGGCATGACACCTTGTGCTAAGCAAGAGATATATTTATTGCAAAATAAAGCAATATCTACCATTGATCAAGAGGGTATCTTTTTGAGAATCCTCCAAGATTGCTTGATATCCCTCACTCCAAGAACACAAAATAAATTTTACTACAAGAATTAATTTTGTGCATATCATAGAGTTCATGGTCATGAGCTACTAATGAATTCAAGGCTTTAAATGATAAAATTTAACATCTTAAGGAGTGTGGTACTATTCCTTGTTTTGAAGCATGTAATTCTTCTAATTGATACTTAGTTTTACACAAGCATGTTTCTCATCAATTATATCAACTCATCCTTGTCTTGCACTAAGTGGGAGAAATGGATTAGATAGCATTCTCCTCATATGTTTCTTGTCATTAGCTCTTTTGGCTAGTTCACCACCTTTCATGTATATATAAGAGCAAGCTTGGGATGTGGATGACCTACCTTAAGTTGGATTGCATGTGATTTATTGAGTTATGCATTTTGGGGGAAACCCCTTCCCTTCTCATGATGTAGCTTATTGGAAACATATGACTTGGAATAGGGCTTTCTAAGTAAGATTTCATGTCTTCTTCTACTTTAAAGAAATTTCCCATAGAAATGGTGTTAGAAACTACTTTAAAATGGTGGAATAGATAAACACTCATGTTTCATTATGCAATTTTATTTCTTCTTGCAACGTGTTCCTTTCTTGATTGTGTCATTGGGTTTGATTTCCTCAAAGAATGTGATATTTCTTTGAGTTGTCCTCTCTTGGAAACATTAAGTACAATTTTCCTAATATGAGACCTTGTTTTTGTCCTCCCTTGGAGACATTAAGCACAATGTTCCTTAAGATGATACCTTTTTACAAAATAATAAAAGTTCCTTTGAACATCCCTCATTCTTGTTGCATTTCATTTTTGTACCTTATTAAAGTCATCGAGGTATGGCTTTGATATGGTTTCTTAGGGATCACCTAGTGCACAACTAGCTTCACTACCCCTTGCGAGCATGCATTTTATTTGCATAGTGGAGAACATGTTCCACTTGTAAATTTTTTTTGGAAAAATATCCTAGACCTGGTCCATAGCATGTTGGATAACCAATCAAAGCTTGATCCATTGCAATTTTATTTTTTCTTAAAAAAAATTTCCTTTTCCTTTTTATATCTTTGATGGTGTATGTTATCGATTTGGTTATTGATCAATGTATCATCCATAAGTGTGTTCCTTTGTGCCTATGTTGTTTTGCCATAGGATCTTTCTCTTGGGGGCTTGGCCACCCTCTTGGTTATTGTGACCCCATCTTACTAGCATTTGTACATTTGAACCCCACTTGATTGTGTCATCAACTACTTTAGTGTGAGTTTGAAGCAAGTTCATCCTCTCACTAAAGTGGGGGCTAAATCTAGTGTAGGAAAATGAATACCCTTGAATTTTAACATATTTTTGGGCCCTCTTTTCTATATTTATCCCTATTTATGTCTTAATTGGTCCTATTTTGTATCTGCAAGCCCAATAAATTGTCTTTTTAGGGCTAATACTGACAAACATCAAAGGGTAAATGATAATTTAATGATTTTAGTTGTGTGCCCCTAATTTTTTTATTGGGACTAGGACACCACATAGGGCATATTTTTCCTCCAAATTTATTGGGACCCTCTTTTTAAAGGCACCTTAAATTAGCCCCTTGTTTGGAGTGTGTGCCTCAAGTTTCAAACCTTGAGACTAAGATGCCACCTAGGGTGTCTTAGTCCCCCTTAAGTTATTTTCAAGATTTAATTTCAAATATTGGTGGTATTTATCCTCCTTTAATTAATTATTTCATGTGTCAGCTTGGTGTCATGTAATTTTAGGATATTAAGCATGAATAAGTATAAATACAAGGTTCTTTTCATTCATTTTCATCCTAGAAATTTAAGTATTCATGAATTATAGAAAGTTTGTAATAAAGAGAGAATTAAAGAGAAATTAATCAAGAATTTGGATCCATAATCAAGATTCAAACATCATGTCAAAGATATTTTTGCATCATGCATGTGTTTTTGAGCTAACATTTGTAATGTAGGGTTTTAATTCAGGAAAACAATTCAAGTGAAGATCTACATTCAAGCTAGTTGCTTCACACTAGTTTTTAGATTTCATAAAAAGGGTTTGGTGAGTTACAACATATCATTTTTTTCATTCATCATTTCCCTTCATTATTCTATTTCATTCCAAGGTTTAATTACCAACAAGGGGTTTGACCAAGGAAAAACCCCCAATTGCTACCAATGAATTTTTTCCTCTCTTGAATGTTTTTGTTTGGAGATTTAGGTTGAAGACTTGAAGGTCATTTGAAGTGAAAAGTTACATTGTAAAGATTCTTTCAAAAAAAAAAAATTGACATCCAAAGATTCCACATTTCCCTCAAAAAACAGCAGTTGGACTAAGACAACATTAAGGGCATTTTTTCCCTCCCTAGTATATTTTGACAACATTTTTGCATTTCTAGAATCCTTATCACATTTCCAAACTTCCTAGGTACATAAATCCTAACTTGTTACTTAATTTTGTCATTTGTACTCATTATTAGCCTTACATTACTAGGTTTTGTGAGTTGAATGTTAAGTTGTCTTTTCCAGGCTTTTGCTTGGTGATGAATGCTTCAAATCCTAAAGACCCCCCACCCCCATAGATCTTCTAGGATGAGAGTTGACTCACCTTTGCGTTGATAGTCAATCCAATTTGGGATCCTAGGGAATTCTTGAATGATAATTGGAGAAGAGTGGCACTAAATGACCTAGGCCATAAAGCACCCATTCACCCATTGTTCGGTAACATCCTATTATGTGAGCCTTATGTTTTGCATTATGCTACATATTGTGATATATGTTTAAAATTACAATGAAGTGTGATGTTATATCTTTGTGAACTATGTGATAAGAATAGTAACAAAAGACGCAGAGTTAATATTCATTGATCCATGTGTTGACATTGGAACATAAATATTTTATGCACATCGTGAGTGATGTTTACAGTGCTAAGGAAATATTGATGTGTATGCTAGGGTGCTAATGTGTGTGAACATATTTTATGTTATTTTAATGAAGTTACTATGTGGATATATACTTGTGAAATTTTACTAGTTAGGAAAGCAATAGTATATACTTACATAGATGGTTGCTAAAATTATGGTATTGAGGATATCTTGGATAAATGTGTTATTGAAAAAATTTGGTTCCACAATATTTGGATGCTTAATTCAAGAAACATATGTATCTAACATGTACTTATGGTTTCATTTTTTTTTCATAAAATAAGAAAATGATAGCATATTTTATGGATTTATATGTGTGATTAAAAGGGGGTTAAGTTTCTAAGCCTTACTGACTTCTAGGAGGTAGTCTATGTTAGCTCTCAAAAAAGCAGGTTTAAACCATGAGAGGTTGCCAAGCTCTCACAACATTTTAGGGTAATAGACAAGGCCAAAATATTTGAACCTTCTACTCTTCAAGTGTTGCTAGACCTAGGTGGGTGTACCTATAACAATGAATTAGACTTGAGCAATGTTTATTCCTTTAAAGTGATTTAACCGCAATGGAAAATAGGAGTGGATAAATGAGTTTTATTCTAGTGCAAATTTTATAAGCAATATCAAGGCTAAAGTCTAATGTGTTCATATGAAAAAATAAATGAAACTAACAATGAAATGGTAGAGACTAGTGCCTTATTGGGTGCAATGGAGACAAATGAAAATATGAAATGAATAAATTCTTTCTGGAAAATACTCAAATTGTTTAGCATATAGGTTTAAGTTTATAACTTGTATAAATATGCAGGAATGTGATTACCAAGCTCTTCTTAATGACCCAAATGAGATTCCCTAATTAATATGATTGAATAAAAGAGTTTAATCATCATGAAAAGAATAATCAACCATATAGATACATCAAGTGCATGATGAAATTGAAATCTCCATTGTTTCAAACATGCATCATAGTCTCAAAATTGTGAACATTTTGTATCCTACTGTATTTTCTACCCGCTATCTACTTGCTTTCTCATTCGCTAACAAAAATAGGTATTTATACATCAGTATCTAAAATGAAACATCCTTTCATATTCAAAACTCAATGAGTTATTTGTTCAAGCCTTTACCAACATCCATCAAACATCTGCTAAGACATCATATAGTTTTGTTGATGTCTTGTGTCTCTTCGACTGTCAATAGATCATATATTGCTACATTGTCGTGTAGTCTCATCGATCTTCTGATCTCACTGATAGTTATCCTTTTGGTCTTATGTATATCATTGTAACTCTCACCAATAAAGCCTATTGTTGTGACTTTGTGAGTCAGGAAGATGCTTCCCTACCTACATCGTACTTTGCCAAGATTTCTCCTTCGTCAATTTTGATCGCTGAGACATAAGGGTTTCTTGCCAAAGGAACTTCATTCGACATGACCCTTTGTATCTCTCCCCACTGAATCTAGTCTCGCTGAATCCATTTTGTCCAAATATACCACCAATTCTTTACCAATACAACACTCGCCATTGTGACATAGGGGGTCGATAGGACTCCATAACTTCATTTCGATGACATCAATGGAACTAATCTTTTCTTTATCAACAAGACCAAAAAAATGCTACCTTGATGGCTCTTGTCTCACCAACAATCAATTTATGCCTTGATTAGTAAGACACAAACAAGCTCGATATGACTTATTCCGATGAACATTATCTTTACTGATAGAATCCTCTAGTTGCTGAGATAAAGACTGTGTCTTCCTAATGTGTATTACCAAATGAAATAACACAGTAAGCCATTCCCGATGTCTTACCAATAGACTACAAAAAGACATATATTAGTATAAAATGCTTTATAGATTGGTGAGACCTACATCATGTTACGCCGATATGGTTTACACATTGAAATACTAAAGGCCAGGTGAATTCTATGGGACCAAATGATGAAAACCAACTAATACATGGGAAAAATGTTATGCAAAGTGGATTCTTATGCTTATGGTATGGGAATTTTTTGGGAACTAACGGGTATGTGCAGCCATGAAATTTTCAAAATTTTACAGTTCTAACAGTGGCTCCGTCTGGGGATGAATGATTGTGAGATCATTGCAAGGATCTAGATTTCTAGGTGAGCAAACCAAACTCAAGGTGATGGACTAGGAGCAAGATGAATTAATGGAAATGAACTGAACATGACCCCATACTACTGTACATTTCATTGCAGATTTTGATTGACACCATCACGTGGGTTGGGATTGTGTTTCACTTGACATTGATATGCATTGCCTCCATTGTGAAGATTCCCAATTGTAGTATGAGGCACTTGAGGGCTCCAATGTCTGCATGCATTTGTGTATTCATTCTTATTGCATAATTCTCTTGATTGTAATAGTTGCTGGTTCAATTGTAGTGTTTTTTTCTTCAATTGTAGTGTTTCTTTCTCAAATTAAAGCCATTGCTTTTTCAATTCTTTAATTTCTCTTATCATCTACCTCCTATAATATTCTTTTGTTCCATGCACAAATTGTCTATCCATGTTCTTCATTGAGCTTTTACCAGAGTCACCACCCACTTTTCCAAAAGTAGGAAAATGATTCATTTAAAATTAATTTTTATTTTCCCCAATGGAATCACTTTTTTTTCGAAAAATTCTCAAATTATGAATATTTCTTCAATGAATCTATATGATGGTCTTCAAAAAGATATTCTAAAATAATCCCTAGCGGAGTCACCAATTTGCTAGCTCTCAAAAATGCAAGTTTGAACCACGAGAGTTTTCCAAGCTCTCACAACATTTCAGGGCAACAAACAAGTACAAAATATTTGAACCTTCTACTCTTCATGTGCTGCTAGACTTAGGCGAGTGTACCTATAACAATGAAGTAGACTTGACCAATTTTTATTCCCTTAAAGTGATTTACCCACAATGGAAAATAGGATTAGATAAACGAGTTTTATTCTAGTGCAAATTGTATAAGAAATATCAAGGCTAAAGTCTAATGTGTTCAGATGAAAAAAAAAATGAAACTAAAAATGAAATGGTAGAGACTAGTGCCTTATTGGGTGGACAGAGTCAAATGAAAATCTGAAATGAATAACTTATTTCTGGAAAATACTCAAATTGTTTGGCATATAGGTTTAAGTTTATAACTTGTATAAACATGTAGGAATATGATTACCAAGCTCTTCTTAATGATCCAAATGAGATTCCCTAATTACTATGATTGACTAAAAGGATTTAATCTCTCCTTGAAAGAACAAATTAATCCAACCATACAGATACAACAAGTGTGCACTAATAAACTAAAAGATATCCTTGATATAGCAGTTTAAACAATTAGAAAGCATCAACCTTGGAGACAACTTCAACAATACTTTCAATTAACACAACAAACAATTGATACCAAAAAAATGTCACCAAATCAAATGAATTCAATCAAAATCTCCATTGTTTCAAACATGCATCATAGTCTCAAAATTGTAAACATTTTTTATCCTACTATAATTTCTACCCACTATCTACTTCCTCTCTCATTCGCTGCCAAAAATAGGTATTTATACATCAATTCAAAACTCTGTGATCTATTTTTTTGAGCCTTTACCAACATCCATCAAACATCCGCTAAGACATCATATAGTTTTGTCGATGCCTTGTGTCTCTCTGACTATCAATAGATCATATTTTGCTACGTTGTTCTATAGTCTCATCAATGTTCTGAGTCTCATTGACACTTATCCTTTTATTCTTTTGTATATCACTGTAACTCTCACCGATGAAGCCTATCACTATGACTTTGTGAGTCAGGAAGATGCTTCCCTACCTACATTCTGCTTTTGTGAGATTTCTCCCTCATCAATTTTGGTCACCAAGACATAGTGGTTTCTTTCTAATGGAACTTCATTTAGCATGACCATTCGTATCTCTCCCCACTGAATCCAATCTCACCTAATCCATTTCATCCAAATATACCACCAAATATTTACCAATACAACACTTGTCATGATGACATAGGGGGTTGGTAGGACTCCATAACTTCATTCCATTAACACTGACAAAACCAAGCTTTTCTTTATTGGCAAGACCAAACAAACATTGCAGGATGCTACCCTGATGGCTCTTGTGTCACTGATAGTCAATTTATGCCTCAATTGGTAAGACACAAATGAGCTTGATATGACTTATTCCGATGAACATTATCTTGCTGAAAGAATCCTTTGGTCACTAAGACGTCAAACTATGTCTGCCTGATGTGTATTACCAAATGAAATAACATCGGTAAGACATTCTCGATGTATTGCAGATAGAATACAAAAAGACATATATTAGTATAAAATTCTTTATGGATTGGTAAGAACTGCATCATGTTTTACCGATATGGTTTACACATTGAAATACTTAGGGCCAAGTGAATTGTATGGGACCAACTAATGCATGGAAAAAATGTTATGCAAAGTGGATTCTTATGCTTATGGTATGGGAATTTTTTTGGGAACTAATGGGTATGTGAAGCGATGAAATTTTCAAAATTTTATAGTTCTAATAGTCTAATCTAAGGGGAGGGGGATGTGAAGCCCAATCCTAGGTGTAATAGTTACCACTCATTATTCTGCATTGGTAAGCTCTATTATCATAGCTAGGAAAATTAAATTGATGCATTATACAATTTTAGTCAAATAAGTACTTTCTTTTTAGGTTGTGTATGATGTTATATATGATGAATGCAAGGAATTTGGTGTAGGATGTAAATCATTTAGCAAACCCAATAAAAAATAATAATGTCTATTACATATTTGAGAATAAATATAATTGTAGAATTACATAGGAAGTTAATGTCGTAGTTTTTTGAGGTGATTGTTCTCTCATAACAATATAAAAGATGTCTAATATTTTATTCAAAAGTATTATATTCTATTTCTCTCCATAAATCCAAATGTACATGATGATATCGTAAGCATATGAAATAGCACCATTAGTTTCTTGTTGTTGTGTTATAGTAGAAATTCTATCTTACAATATTTATCTTCCTTATGATTGTGTACTCCTGGGTAGTATAGGAAAATCTATCTCTTTACATTTCCACACTTGTTTTGGCCCTCCTTGCTAAAATTGGTCTTTTTTATGCCTGATTTAGTCCTATTTTGCATCCACAAGCCTTATTTAATGCATTTTTTAAGGATAATCCCAACACATACCTAATGACCAATCATAATTTAATGATTTTGGATTGTATGGCCTAGATGTAGTGATTTGGGACTCAAACACCACCTTGGGCATGTGGGTCCTACCTCAATTTTAGTGCCTGATCTTGAATATTACATTGAACTTAGAATTTCTTGAAATTTGTGTCCCAAGCTTAGCCTACTAGGACTCATATGCGATAATTGGCATATGATTCCTACTTAGATTGGACATTTTTTATTTCAAATTCTTAGTGGGATTTTATTCTCCTAGATTTGATGTCAGCTTGTAGTGTTGTAGTTTCAAAATAATTGGCATCAAAAGTATAAATATAAGGTTATTTCACATAATTTATCCAACAAGCTAATATTTTCAAGAGATAATCCCTATAGCACATTTATGAGATCAAGAGTAGTTTAGAGCATTCAAGAGCCAATTATCATGAATTTTGAAGCTACTTTAAAGATTCAAGCATCATGTCAAAGTCATCTTACATCATGTTTTTATGTGACCTAACATTTGTGATGCAAGTTCTTATGATTCAAGCAAGCATTCAAGTCAAGTTTCATTCAACATTAAAGAGTCAATATCTACATTCATGTTATCCATTTTCATACGAGATTACAACCTTTGTTCCAAGGGTTTGGTGAGTTCCAACATTGCATATTTGTTCATTCATCATTCCTTCATTCTATTTGATTTCATTTCAAGGTTTGATTACCAAATTAGATTTTCACCAAGGAAAACCCATATCCACTAACAAAACATTATTCCCTCTCTTTTATGTGTGATTTGTAGATTTAGGTTGAACATCCATTGAAGAATGAGATTTAATAAAGTTGTCAAAGTTGTCATCCACCTTGCAAGATTATAAAAAGTCACCTATAGGTAGGAAATTTGAGTTTCAGACACAAAGATTGAAAAGGAGAGAAGTTATTGGAGAACGCTAGAGGATACCAAAGTTTCAGATCAACCCTAATACAAAGACTTAATTGTGACTTGTGGCATATGAGTCCCAGTATATACCAATTATCAAATTTTTTCTATAGATCCTAGTTTAGTAGTTGAAAACTTTGGTTTTGTTCCAAAACCCAAAACTATGACTAAATTTACCCTACTATAATATGAGTCCTAGTGTGCATTAAAATTTATAATTTTAGGATTCGATACCCTATTTGAATAATATTCAACTTTTCAAGTGCACCTCTATTTATCTCCAATTTTCTATTATGATTTGAGTTCAATTTATAGGTCATATAGTTAGGTTTTGCAAGTTACTTTCATTTCTTGTCTTTCTAACCCTTTTCTTAGTGGTGAAGCCCCCTTTTTTCTTTAATCACACCTTGGGAGACCTTATAGAAATAATTTCTTCTCAATTCAACAATTGGATTAAGATCTCTAGGGTTTCCTTGTATGAAAGATAAAAATAGGTATCCCCCTTGTTTTTTTTCCATCTACTAAAGGTGGACACACCACCGATCCCTATTTTATTGATTTCTTTATTTTCCCAATTCAACCATTGGATTGCAATATCTATGGTTTCCTTGAATGAAATAGATAAAAATGGATATCCCCTTTGTGTGTGTTCCATCTCCTAAAAGGTGGACAAACACCACCACCCCTATTTTCTTCATTTCATTTTGTTGAACCTAGCCTTGAACACCATATTTCTGATTTGGTGTGCATAATAATACTAGACCAAGCTTACATTAACTTTGCAGTAGACCTTCCATTATTTAATTTGTATTTAGGGATTCTAAATCTTTTGTTAATGAAATTTCATATAGGTTGCATTTTTGCATCTATCATCATTGAATTTCATTTGAAATCTATAGTTGCACATAGTCTAGACTACATACAAATTAAAAACCTTAACATTCACTAATAATTTTCTAAATTTGGTGTCAAAACCCTTATCTAGACTCATTCACCCGTTTGGGCAACCTGGTCTTAGTACATGTTATTTTACCTACTTTGTGGGATTTCTATGGTGACTATTATTCATTGTTTGAAATCTTCAAAAACCCCTGACTAGGACTCAAATTCCCCGCTAGGCAATTTAGTCTTGTGTTAAATTTGAAGCTATATTTTACAACATTAAAAACATTTTTTCTATTCTTTTTTTTGTTGGTGTTAGATCTTTGTTTTAGATTAATGAATTTTTGTTTCACTCATTTCATTGCATCTAGCTTAATTTGGTTCATTTCATGCATTGCTTCATTTGAAAATTGCATTTACAAATTTCATATTAGGTTATTACATTGCATTTCATCATGGATATGTTCTTTGGTAATCTTTGGATCTCATTAAGGTTATTAGTGGATTTATCAAGTTGTTCTTTTGGAAATTACCCTAATGAAATTGAACCTAGTCATGCTTAATCAACTCCTAATGCATGTCCTCCTTGTGATGTTGACATCATTAGAGAAGATGATGATAACATGAATAAATTCATCAATGGTTTCCTTAACAAACTTGATACTAATGCATCATTTTATCTTTCCATGAAACAACCAACACAACTTGAGATGTTTGGTCTTTTACATCCTAAAATTGAGACACAGACTAAGCCTAAGCTCCCTACAATAGGTGAACATAGTACCTCTAGTAAAGAAAGCATTCAACCATCCTATGTTAACAAAGTGACCAGAACTCCTATAAACCTATAAGAGACATATGGAAAAGGATTCATGATCTTAAGAAAACAAGGATGTGATACAACAAGGGAGCATGATATTCATCAATTCTTAGAGAAAATACCTACTAAAGATACCAAAGGGATATATATCAAGATAATCCTCCTAACATAGGTGTCCTCATTCCTAAAGAATAATAAATACCTTGAAATGGTGATAAGGATGATAGGATCAGCTTAGGTCCTCCTCCTCAACATATAACTCAAGAAATTAGTGAGTCTAACAAGAAACAAAGGCATTACAAACTAAATAAACTACAATTCCCTTGTACATCATTTCCAACTAAAAGAACTCTACACATACTTCTAATCTAAGGACTTATTACATTACCACCCATGAGAGAGAATAAAAAACCAAATTCTAAGAACACAAACACATCACATTATCAATATTACAGAGTTCTTGGACATAGTACTGTGACTATTGTGCTTTAAAAAAATATTTAAAAAGTTTGATATCACATAAATAATCAATTAAAGCATGTCATTCCACTCCTTTCTATGTAATAGTTGTAGGATCATAATATTCTCACTGTTACATGTTTCATTGTGTGGTCTTCTTACTTGAAGGGATGTATCTTTCTCATGGTGGTGACATTGGGTGTGATGTCCTTCAAGAGTGCAATCTCTCTTAGCATATTATATTCCTCTTAGTCGATTGATGTGACACACTACATCCCCTAAGTCTCAAATATTTTATTCTTTGATTTTTCCCTCTCTTAGAGACATTAGGCACAATGTTCCCTAATTTAATACCTTACATGAACTAAGAAAAACTCCTTGGAACATACCTTACTCTAGTTCCACTTACAATATATGTTATATGGCCACCT
This sequence comes from Sequoia sempervirens, assembly GCA_007258455.2. Lineage (NCBI taxonomy): Eukaryota > Viridiplantae > Streptophyta > Pinopsida > Cupressales > Cupressaceae > Sequoia > Sequoia sempervirens. The sequence continues at coordinate 27,416 of VDFB02343350.1, read as the reverse complement.
TGAATAACACACTTTTCTTTCCTATGGAGCCATCTTGTTTATTCATGGGTGTTAAGAATACAAACTTTGATTGCCTCATGAATACTATTGTTTGTGTTTTGTGGTTCCTTATCAAAGTTATTAGGAGGTATAGATTTTGTATGGTTACTATATGGGAGACAAACATATGTGTTACTTTCCCATAGCCACTTGCTTGTCTTTGTGAGTGCATGCCAACTACATGCATATGTGTCTCACTAGGGGCTCACCTAGTGGACATACTGAAGTTCCAGTAGCCCTTCCGAGCATGTGTTAGTTTGCATAGTAGACATCGTGTTCAACCTGTAAACATTTTTGGAAAATAAACTTAGATCTGATTGACATCACATTTTTGATAAATGGTCAAGGCTTGATCCACCCTCTTTTTTTCTCATTCTTCTTTATTGTATTTTACAATATGTGCTTGTTCCTTGTTCTTGCTTCAATTACACTATTCACATGTGTGTTATTTTACACCTATGTTGGTTTCCCATAGGATCTTGATCCTATGGGCTTGCACAACCCTCTTGATCATTTTTGTCCTATCTTACTAGCATTGGTAAACCTCGACCCCTCTTGATATGATTTTGTCTACTTTAGTGTGAGTTTGAAGAAAATTCCTTCTCTCACTAAAGTGGGGGCTTAATGTTGTGTAGAAAAATGTATGACTTTACATTTTCACACTTTTTTGGGCCCTCCTTGCTAAAATTAGGATTCTTTATGCCTTATTTGATCCTATTTTGCATCCACAAGCCTTATTTAATGCATCTTTCTAAGCATTATCCTAACACATATGTTATGAACAATCATAATTTAATGATTTTAGATTTTATTCCCTAGATTTAGTGATCTAGAACTCATAAACCACCTAAGTTTCAAAGCTTGATTGTAAATTTTGAATTAAACTTATCAAATTTCTTGAAATTTGTGTTCCAACCTTAGCCTACTAGGACTCATATGCCCCAACTAGTGTATCAGTCTCGCTTAGCTTGTGTTTTTTAGTTTTTGGAACCAAACTTGATCTTACCACTCACCTATGAATATTCCATAATTCAATTATTAGCAAGGGTAAGGATTAGCCAAGACAAAAGTAAGGATTTGAACGTCCTTATTTCTATTTTTCAAGCTCTGTGAAACCTAGGATGGTAATCCAAGTTATAATTTTCATATGATATTCATTTGATCAAGAATATTTTTACACATAGATACATTCTTGTAAAGAAAAAATAGATAACATTCATCAAAGACTTGGATGACCTTTAAACAAATTACTATCTATTACAAGGAATAAGATGTTTCTTCATATTGGTATATTGTAATTGAAGGTGTTTTTAAATTATTTTCATTATCATTTTAAGCTCCTAGTCAAGTACATGACTAACTCATTTATCTTTAGGATAACCAAATGAAAATTCTAGTGCCTCATACTAGGGTAATAGAGTCATATTCATAATAACTAGTAATAGATTGGAAATTTGAATTAGTAATTAATGGATTATTAACATACTGCATTATGGTATTCAACTCATTGTTCCTAAAAGATAACTACTTATCAATCATATGATCTTTCCTTATAAATATACGAACCTATTTTAGCATTTAATCAATTCATTGAATTGAAGCAAAAATAAAATCACCCATTCAATCAAAAAAATTGAAGATAAATGAAAAGATCATTTATGATTTCATTTATAATCTAGAAGAAAATTACATAGGAGAGAATATTCCTTTGAACTAGCATTTTCATTTATAAACTATTGCTACGATAAAATTATTTGAGATTATTGCAAAAAAAACATACCCTAGACTCCTTACTAATATATTCATCTATGCATGAATCTACAATCTACTCTTTCATGAGCTTAATTTTCCCACTTAGGCCATTTTAGACTGAAAAAATGAACTCTCCCTAGGAACTAACCCTAATATCACATTTATGCAAGGATGGGAGCAACAAGCTTCAAGTTGAATTACCATTTCAATTACATTTCATTTGACACACATTTCATTTTAGGTTTGGAAACCACCCAGATGGCTACACTTAATCATTTCAAAACAAGGGAAAATGAAAGAAAAAACTCCACCATTCTATTCAAGTAGACTAGATAGCCTTCCAAATGGTTTTGTTTGTCAATGTAATAGCTCCAAAATCCCATGTCCACATCAACCAAAAAATATTCTCCATCAACACCACAGGAAGAAACATTTATACTAACCAAAAAAAGGAATATTCACCATTGAAGACATGGAGTTCAACAAACCCACCTCACACCAACCCAAAATATTTCCACGTTAGCACCAAAGACAAAGAATGAAATACACACCAAAGAGGATAAGTTTTTTGCAATGGAAATGGTGTCATCAAAAATAAAAATAGGTTTGGGATGCTACTTTGATTTGCTAGCATCAAAGTATGCTTGCCCACTCCATGTTCATGTTGAGATTAGAGGAGAAACTACTCCCTCATCAGAATCCTCGTATGGAACCAGAAAAATAAGTCAATTCTGATACTCTAGACTAGATTCTCTTTCATTTCCTAAAAGTCTATATAAACCCTCAATGGGAGAGTTGTGCTTTCCTGAATAAGATTTATGGTACTTATTCATCTTATTTTCTTTCTTCATAAGCTCAACAGATTCCTTCCCCTTAAACTTAACCAATTTTTTTGAAATAATCTTTCTCCTTAGACTATAGGTGCTCATGGCATCCCCTTTCTTAATTTTTACCATGGAGCCTCTTCTTTCCCTTTAGTTTTATAGAGGCTTTAGATACTTATCATTCAAATTTGGAAATTTCCTCTTGAAATTCAAACACACTAAGCCTCTTGGACCTCCTAATTGGTTGAACAAACACACCTGACTTACCCATTCTTACAGAACATAGGGTAAGAGCAGGGAAATCCCAACTATGAGAAGACTCACTAGCCTAAGCTCCTAAATTGAATTTTTAGAATAGAAAAATCTCTAACCTAGACAATTTCAACTAGCCCCAATGACAATTATAGATAATCAAAACTCCCATTATTCCAAAAAAATGAAACTCTCAAACCAAATAATGCATTACTAAAACAAAGCTCATATCAACTTACCGAGGATAAACACTCTAATACCTTTGCAATTAAGAGCCTAAGACTCACACACATCATCTTTAGCTCACACTTATCAATTCTTGAAGACTGTAAATGGTGAGATAAATCAACAGGAAATCTGCATTAAGTAGAAAATTAGGAGTGTGTTGCCATTAGTGATTAAGGAGAACTTCATGTAGGTGAGCTAATGATTTAGCTAATCAAATTTAAATATAGACTATCAATATTTTTGGATTTAAAACACCATCAATGGTGATCTTCAAGCATTATTTATAGCTTTTACAACTTGTTCCTAAAAAACGATACCACCTCAAAAATTTGCCACATTAACCCTTTATTTCATTAGTAATCTCTAATATGGCAATCATCATGCATTTCCATCTTGGCCTATGCCTTTCATTTACATGGACAAAGTACAAAGAGCCAACATTGAAGGGAATATTCCCTAAAACATCCTATCATCTTTCATGGATTTTCCCCACCCTTTCAGAGTTTAATCAGTGATCAGAGCATTGGCGCAATGAAATCTCAACCACTAGCTCACTATTCTCCTTCAAAAATCTTCACCTTGAATCTTATGTCATTGATACATGTTTCAAATTCTAGACCACATCTATGATGGATAAAAATTAGTGATGGAACCCAATCATGCCACATGCATCCTTCACTAAAATCAATGGCATAAAAAACATCACTCATTTACCCCTTTGAAAATAGCAACATCTCATCAAGATCAGGGACCTCATCTCTCATCACCAATTTGGACAAGACAAGCACATGGCCATCCACAATGAGTGATGGAAAAAAATAAAAAGGATTCCTAAGGTCATCACTCATCTCTACTTCAACACTCAAAACTCAAGAGCAATTAGCAATAGCTGAAAACTCCAAAAATATAAAGAGAAGCTCAAGAATCGCACATTGTTGATATGAAACTCAAGACTCATGACCCATCCATGATACATGTAATAAAATAAATGTGATTCATCACACATCATTGATGTAGATATATATTTTAACTCATAAAGTTATCCATGATGAGTGATGAATGAAAGTGATAGATGAAACTTAAGTGGGATAATTTGCACATACTCATAAGTTGTACTGGGGAAACTGATCACCTAGTAAAATGTATAAAAAATTCCTCAAAGGACATAAAAATGATACTTTCAAAGGATGTAAAGGATAAATAAGGTCAATCAATCAACCTTATAAATAAAATCATTTCTCACCTAGGCACAAATAGTTAGTAATTTCATGTGCTATAATGGATCAAGATGTTTTAACTTGAACAGGGATAAGAAATAGGGAGTCAAAAATGGAACATAATATTGATAAGGGCTAATACTTAAGGGTTTTAAGAGATATCTTGACAACAAAATCCAAAGCAATAATAGAGGGAAAAACCCTACATTCACACACTTGAAACTGGCTAAATTTTATAGAGTTTTGGGAATGAAACCAAAAAAAATTAGGGGTTCCATTAGTGGCTCTAGTTGGGGACAACCGTTTCTCTAGAACAGAGTGAGATTCTAGAATCTCAAGTGAAGAAGATCAAGCACACATAACCAACACCTAGGACCTACTTGGATTAGGCAAGAAAATTGAACCAAAGTGAACAACATATGTACAATATTTACATGATTTAAAAGACTATACCAAGAGATCTAATCTCCATCATCTTTGAAACCTCTTCTAATGTGAAAATTCTCAACATGAATTTTGTCACTTTACTTGGTTTCCCTAGGCTCTCCACTCTTAGGGTTGGTACTTTCCCCTATTCAAAACCTTGTTTTCTATTGTATGTATCATGTTGAGGCTGAAAATATTCTCATGAATTTCCCACCTGCTCATCATGCTACAAAAATTAAAATAAAACACTATGGCCATGGGTGTGAACTTATAATTATCATTTTCATTCATATCCAAATAAGAACTATAACCAATATTTAATTGGAACACATGATCAGTGTAGTGTTCCACTCAATTCCATTTCTAGATGCCCATCCCACTAGAAAGGGAAAGTGAAACAATCATAATCCATCTAAACACTATCATCATATAAGAGGATATCCAATTCATTTTTCTCATTAAACTATAAATCCTCATACACACTCCTTTCATGATTCCCATCCAAGGACATATATTCTTGCCATGTAGAGTAACATTGCAATTCCATTACTAGTATTCTAGGTTCATTATAATCTATCCCTTTTCCCATTCCAAACACACATTCACTTTGTGTGATGAATAAGAAATGTTCATATGCAGGCTTCTTTTCAAATTGGTGTCCATATTCATCAAAGCAACATAAACTAGTTGTGTAGGCATATGCTTTATTTTCTTGGAAATTTTTACATTATACCCCATACCATTCTTGCTTTCATTTAGATCAAGGTCATTCCCACAAAAATAATTATACAAACCATCCTATGCATCAAAGAATACTTTTGTTTCAAGTTCATTAACATACTCCACTCCTCCCTTCCAATCATTTCTCAACTTGAAACAAATTGCTTCAAAGGATGGATCAAATAACTCAAGACTAATGTGATCAATAGAAAGGTATTCAAGTACATCACTAGTTAATAATTTTATTGTATCACATTTGCAGGGCTTGGTGCAACTTGAACATTTCTCATTAGCAACTAAGCAATTTTCCTTACTCCTTATTTCAACAAATTCTTTTTTAAAAACTATCATGTCCATCTCTAAACCACTAGACATATATTCATCTTATAAAAAATTATTATCCCTTGCTTAGATAAACCCTTGATCTTTGACAATAGGGTGAGAACCATTATCATTTTGAAACCTAAATTTTTCATATAGTCACACTTCGTCTCCTCAATAATTATGATCCAATTGATTATCTAATCAAAATCCTAATGTTTCAGTTCCTTGGGAAAGGTACTAAGCCCTAGCTCATAAATGTCACATAATAGGTCAATACATATTGAATCTTTAGTTCTCAACCTTTTAGTAATTTATAAAAAGGCATCCAATATCCTTGCTAATAGTTCATGTAGTAACTCCCCTTCATGTCTCTTCATGCTAAATAGTCTTTGAACAAACAACATCTAATATAATTATTTAAACTATGTTTAGGTTCATCTTGAATCTATGCATGTTTAATATGCTATGAGGTTGAAAAAATTAAGGAATCAAAAGAATCATGAACTTGATCATCCTTTTCATTCTCATTCATCCCGTTTTTATAATGTGTACTAGGAAAATAGACACTTGTAGCCACATATCCACTCATCATTGAAAATTTCATAATATTTTCAATATCCATAGAAATGTGATATACCTGACTCAAGGTTGTGGGTTCCTTATCCCTTATAAAATAGATCATCTCTTTATCAAATTCACCTAGATACACAAATAATCACTCTGCATCACTAGGTATCATATGTTCAAGAATATCTCTTATTGCTTTTGCAAAGATGAGATTGAAGGTAGGAACCAACTCCTCTTCATCCCTTTGGATCTCGATAAATATTTTTCTCATCACATTTGGACTAACTTGTTCACCAAATTGTTCCAAAAATTCTATCATGAAATCATCCCATTAAGCTACAAAACATACTGGTAAATATGAGAACCAGTCTCTAGCATCTTCTTTTAAAGACTGAGCAAAAAGCTTCATGACAACATCCTCAATGTTCTACCTCAAAATATCCTATCAAATCCATGAATGCATTTAAATGTTTAGAATTTGACTCATAAAATTTCCCTTAAATTTATGGAAATTTTTCCTAATATTATTAGGAATCTTGTTAGGTAAACCTTAAATGCCACTAAAGCTTAATGGCTTATATCTCTCAATAGAGAATTTATTTTGATGGCATGATAAATATTACATGCCCTACATGCTTTTACTTGATGTTTCGCATGGAGATATAGGGTAATGATACATTTCTCTTTTATCCCTATTCGATCCTTACATATCAAATTTATAGTTTATTGTCTACTACCTCATTCGTTAATTTAATCATGACCTTAAAATACAATGCATTACCCAAATACATTTATGTTTTAAAGAAATTTAAGAGGCACATTTCAAAATTAAGCATACTTCTTCAACCCAATACAAATATTACAAATTACACCTTATAAGTATGTAAAATGACTACCACCCTTCCCTTCACAAGTGCTCAATTCACTTAATAGGGAACTCAATTTTCTCTAGATCATGCAACATGGATTTCATACAAATCTACACTTTATGAAAACCAAAATAGAGGAAATACTTGGATATGATTGCAATAACCTTAAATTATGATTCTAACTAAAAAAAAATTCATCTCTAAATATTTCTTCACATCTTAATCAAGTTCTTAGCATAGAGTCACCACCTCCTTAATAGAGGAATAAACTTCAACAATATGAAATTTTCTTTCATAAATTTATTTTACTTACAACTTCCTTGATAAATAGATTCACACACAAGCCCTTTATATTTTTAGAGTTCTTCAATGCTTTCCATCTAGGTGATTCATCATGTAAGCTCAAATCTATCTCAACAAGCCTTCATTCCATCATAATGGACTTCTTCAAATAATGCATACTGGTGCAAAGATCTCAAAGTTGCCACCAAAATTTAGTGAGAAAATTCATGAAACTACATAAAAATTTAAAACAATTCACAACCCCAATCGAAGTGTATTCCCCAAAAAATTTCAATCACTGGTCCCTTGCTATTTTGAAACTTCAATGACTTTTTAAGGAAAAATGATCTTCTATCAACATTTTCTTATGTCATTTCCCAGTAGAGTCACTATTTTTGTTGGTTTTTTTGGAACTAAACTTGATCTTACTACTCCCCTATGAATCTTCTATAATTCAATTATTAGCAAGGGTAAGGATTGGCCAACACAAAACCAAGGATTATAAGGTCCTTACTTCTAATCTTTAGGCTCTATGAAACCTAGGAGGCTCATCCCATTTATGTTCATAAGATATTCATTGGATCAAGAACATTTCTACACATAGATACATTCCTATAAAGCACAAATGGATAAAATTCATCAATCACTTGGATGACCTTTAAATGAACTACTATTAATTGTAAGGAATAAGAAGGTACTTCAAATTGGTATATTTTAATTGAATGTGTTTTAAATTTATTTTCATTCTCATTTTAAGCCCCTAGTCAAGTGCATGACTAACTCATTAATCTTTAGGATAACCAAATAAAAATACTATTGCCTCATCCTAGGGTAACGAAGTCATATTCTTAATAACCAGTAATACCTTAGCAATTTCAATCAATAATTAATAGATTATTGAAATATTGCATTACAGTATTCAACTCATTATCCCTAAAACACAACTATTTATCAAGACTATGCTCTTTCCTTACAAATATGCAACCCCATTTTAACATTTAGTCAGTTCTTTGAATTGAATAAAAAATAAACTCACCCATTCAATCAAAAGAATTGAAGATAAATGAAAAGATCATTAACCATTTCATTTATAATATCGAAGAAATTACACAGGAGAGAATGTTCCTTTGAACTAGAATTTTCATTTATAAACTGCTACTACAATAAAAATATTTGAGATTATTACAAAACAAATCATACCCTAGACTCCTTACTAACCTGTTCATGTGTGTATGAATCTACAATCAACTCCTTCATGAGCTTATTTTTCCAACTTAGACCATTTTAGACCCAAAAATCAAACTCTCCCTAGTAATTGACCCTGATATACCATTTATAGAAAGATGGGAGCAATAAGGTTTGGGATGAACTACCATTTCAATTACATTTAATTTGACACACATCATTTTAGGTTTAGAAACCACCAAGATGATTACACTTAATCATTTAAGAAGAGGGTAAAGAAAGAGACAAAACTCCACCATTTAGTTGAAGTAGACTAGTCAGCCTTCCAAAAGGAATCGTTCATTAATGCAATAGCTCCAAAATCCCATGTCCATATTGACCAAATAAGATTCTCCATTAGCACCCCAAGAAAAAGCATGTATAGTATCCAAAAAAATGTACATTTGTCATCAAAGGCACATAGTTCAACAAATCCACCTCATACCAACCAAAAATATTTCCACATTAGCACCAAAGAAAAAGAATGAAGTACATGTTGAAGAGGAGTTTTCTATAGTGGAAATGGTGTCATGAAAAAAAATACAAGGTTGAGAAGCTACTTTGATTCAGTTAGCATCAAATTATGCCCACCTGCTCTGTGTTCACATTGAAATTCAAGGAGCAACTACTCCTCCCTCATTAGAATCCTCATATGGTACTAGAGAGAGAAGATATGGCCCATAATCTAGGTCAATATCTCCTCTATCACTCAAAGGGCTATCTGAAACCATAATGGGAGAGTTGTGCTTTCCCAAATAAGCTTTATGATACTTATTCATCTTCTTTACTTTCTACATAGGCTCAAAAAATTCCTTCCCATTAAACTTGACCAATTATTCTAAAATAACCCTGCTCAAATTATGGATTCTCATGACACTACCTTTCTTCCTTTTACCATGGGCCCTCTTCCTTCCCTTGATGTTATAGAGGCTCTAGGTACTTCTCATTCAACTTTAGATATGTCCTTGAAATTCAAACACACTAAGCCTCTTGGACCTCCTAATTGGTTGAGGAAACACACCTGACTTACCCATTTTTATAGAACATGGGGTAAGAACAAGAAAATCCCAATTACAAGATTACTCACCAACCTAAGCTCCTAAATTGATTTTTTAGAACCAAAAACCCTCTAACCTAGACAATTTCAACTAGTGCTAGTGAAAATTATAGACAATCAAAAGTCTCATTATCTAAGAAAAATTAAATTCCCTAACCAACTAATGTATTATTAAAATAGATCTCATATCAACTTACCTGGGATAAACACTACAATAACTCTTTAATTAATAGCCTAAGACTCATACGCTTCCTCTCTAGCTCACACTTCTCAATTCTTGGATACTACAAATGGTAAGATAAATTTGTAGGAAATCCACATTAAGTAGACAATTAAGAGAGTCTAGCAATTAATTATTAAGGAAAAATTCATGTGAGCAAGCTGACAACTTAGCCGATCAACTTTTAATCTATATCATCAATATTTTTGGATTTAAAACACCATCAATGGTGATCTTCAAGCATTTTTTCTATCTTTTACATCTTGTGCTCCAAAAGTGAAGAAAACACCTTAGAAAGTTTCAACGTTAACCCTTAATTTCATTAGTCATCTGTAATTTGACAATCATCATGCATCACCATCCTATCCCATGCCTTTAATTCACATCCACAAAGTACAAATAGCTGAAATTGAAGGGAACATTCATTAAAACATCCCATCACTCATCACATATTTTCCCCACCCTTTTAGAGTTGAATCATTGATGAGAGCATTAGTGCTATGAATTATTGACCACTGGATCACTTTCCTCCTTTAACAATATTCACCTTGCATCATGCATTGCTAATGAATGTTTGAAATTATAGACTGCACCAATGATGAATAAAAAGTAGTGGTGGAACCTGATCAGATCATGTACATCTTCACTAAAACCAATGGCACAAAAATACCACTCATTCACCCCTTTCAAAATAGTGACAACTCATCAAGATCAGGGACCTCATTGCTCATCACCAATTTGAAAAAAAAAAAAACTTAGCCATCCATGACGAGTAATGGAAAGAAATACAAATATTTGTGAGGTCATCACTCACTGCTACTTCAACACTCAAAACTCAAGAGAAATAAGTGATAGCTAATAGCTCCAACACTGATAGAAAGAGAAACTCAAGCATCACGTAATAGAATTTTGAGACTCATGATGCTTTCATGATATGTAAAAAAAATATATTGTTCATCGCACATCCTTGATGTAGATTTGCACTCATAAAGCTATCCACAATTAGTGTTGAATAAAAGCAATAAATGGGACTTAAGTGGGACAATTTTCATGTGCTCATAAGTTGCACTGAGGAAAGTGACCACCTAGGAAAACATATAGAAAGGCCTCAAAGGACTTAAAACATAGTACTTCCAAAAGATGTAAAGGCCAAATAAGGTCAATCAATCAACCTTATAAATAAAATCATTTATCACCTAGGAACAAAGAGCTAATAATTTCACAGGCTATAATGGCTCAAGATATTTTAACCTAACCAAGGATAGGAAATAGGGAGTCAGGTATGTGCAGGATCATGATGGGCCAAAAAGTGGCAATATGATGGGTATGTGTAGGGTATGTGGTTGAAAACTTTTTTTTAACCCAAAATTGATGAAACAAAAAAGGTTTTTAAAGGAGATTCTTAGCTTTCCACCAATATAAATTATTCTTTACTTTTAATTTAATAAATAATTATTATTCATTTTCTATTTGAATTATGACTAAAGTCCTGATTGATAGGTTGATTGAAAAACCTCTATAGCTTTCAAATGATATCACATTTTTTAATCCGAAACATGTGTCACATTATATACTTAACATACTATAGGATTAAAAAAGAGAAAATTGAATTTCATGAAGTTTTGACCAAGTTAAGGTGGTTAGATATATGAGTTTTTATATTTTTTAAAAGTTGTAATAAAAAAATCATAATTAATTATTTACTTGGAAAAAAATTAAAAAAAAATATGCATCACATCCAAACATGAGTCCTCTACTTATATTTAAAATCTTATAAAAAGGATATTATCATTTTATTGTGGTTAGGGTTGTCATTGCACACCTACTTCTTATTTTTCCACAAAATTTAAGTACTACTACATTGAAATTTCAAATTTTCACCAAATAGTTTTTTTAAATAAACCTAGTATTTTAGAAAATACATTCAATTTGATACATATTCTATTCTTAAATATTTTTTAAATAATATAGATAGCTTATTCAAATTTTTACGTCAAGTTTCCTATCTTTGATTTTTTAAAAAAATTTCCCACTTAAGGGCTTATTTTTTCCATGATGATCCTGCACATAACCAATCAATGATGAATTATAATATTTTAAAAGTGCTAATACTTAAGGGTTTTTATGAGATATCTTGATAACAAAATCCCAAGGGAATAATAGTGGCTAAAACCCTAAGTTCGGACACTTGAAACTGGTTGAATTTTATAGATTTTTAGGAATGGAACCAAAAACATTTAGGGGTTCCATGAGCTTGGACCTATTTTGAATTTGAATTATTCATGGGATTTTAATCTGCTATATTTTATTTCAGCTTGTAGTGTTGTAATCTTGGGAAATTTTGGATAAACACTTGTATAAATACAAATTTATTTCATATAATTTCTCCTAGCAAGCTTAGATTTTTCAAGAGAGCGTCCCTATATATATTTTATGAGATTAAGAGAATTATAGAGCATTCAAGAGCATTCAAGAGCTGATTATCAAGCATTTTGGAGCTACATTCAAGATTCAAGCATCATGTCAAAGTCATCTTACATCATGTTTGTTTTAGAGCTAACATTTGTGATGTAGGTTCTTATGATTTAAGCGAGCATTCAAGTTTAGTTTCCTGTGAACAATTAAGATTCAAGATCTACATTGATGATAGCCATTTTCATACAATATTGTAGCCTTTTTCCCAATATTTTGGTGAGTTGCAACAATGCACATTTTTTCATTCATCATTCCTTCATTCTTATTGATTTCATTTCAAGGTTTGATTACCAAAATAGGGCTTGACCAAGGAAAACCTGTATCCACTAACAAAACAAATTCTTTCTCTCTCTTTTGTGTGTGATTTTAAGATTTAGGTTGAATATCTATTGAAGCAAAATATTGAAGAAAATTTCCAAATTTATCATCTACCTTGCAAGATTACAGAAAGTTACCTACATGTCAAAATTTAGAGTTTTAGACTTAAAGGTCAAAAAGGAGAGAAGCTAAATGGTAGCATGAGAACACTAGAGGATACCATAGTTTTAGATAAATCTTGATACTAAGAATAAATCACCACTTGTGGCATGTGATTCCTAGTATAGCAATTTTCAAACACTTTTTTGTAGATCTTGGTTTAGTAGTTAGAGATTCCAATTTCGGCTAAAACCCTAAACTAGGGCTAAATTACCCCTACTAGTTTATAAGTGCCAATATACATTAAAAGTTATAATTTTAGGATTATAGACCTTGTTGCAAGCATATTCAACTTTGCAGGTGCACCTATCTTTATCTATAGTTTTCTATTTTCATTTGAGTTTATTTTCTAGTTCATATAGTTAGGCTTCGCATGTTACTTTCATTCTTATCTTTCTAAGCCTTTTCATAGTGGTGAACACCCCCGTTTTATTTAATCATTCCCTTGGAGACCTTATAGAAGACCCATTTTATTCATTTAACCAAGGGATTGAGATCTCTAGGGTTTCCATGAATGGAATAGAGAAAAATAGGTATCTTCCTTATGTGTTCCATCTCTTAAAAGTTGGCCACACCCCCCACCCCTATTTTTGTTATTTCATCTTGTAAATAGAATTGAAAAGTGACTAATATTTCAATTCTCACTCCATTAAATTTTGATTTCACCAAGATGTTATTGGTACCTCAAGCTAAAAAAATGCCAAGCTCATTTGACTTTTGATATTGCTAATGTAAATGATCATACAAGTCTAGATAAATGGCCACTTTAAATACAATCTCTCCTCATGACATTCATTCATTTGGATGATGTCATAGTATTATAATTTTCATTTATAAAATATACTGATTGTGGCTAGTTGATCTAGTATGGATAAAGAGATTTAATTTAAAACTAATAGACATGATTAAAAATTGCGAGGACTTTTTAATATGAATAGTAGAAGTTATGTTAGATTAGGTAACTTTAATCATACACAATGTTAAAGCATAAATTATGGATGTTAGTGTGATCTAAAGGTTGATTTATTTTTGAAACATAATTATAGTACACCAAGTTTAAATTCAAATAATCATGTTTTGATAAATTCAATCATTAGAATTGTATTTTTATTTACAATGAGTGGAAAGGATTATACACTTTAAATTTTAAGATTAGATTAGGATCATCTAGTTGATGCAAAAAGAAGAAAGTGTTATCCATTTGAAGCAAGCCAAAGTAAGTTTGAGGTATGTAAATTAATTTTTCATGAAATTGATAGTATTTTATATATCATTTTTTTATTAATTACTTTATGAAATATTGACAATGGAAAAAGTGTGTAGCTAGGTAAATAGAAAATGGTGGAACAATAGGATCACCAAGACCCCAAATACTCTACTTGAAATTTTGAAGTTATGTGGTTATTATTGTGGTAGCCTCAAGTCAAATGTTAGTATGTAGTGTGAGTCAATTTTTAAAGTGTTCTTGATTATATGGAAATGGTAAATTAAGAGGAAGTTGTGGAAAATATGTCTAAAGTGACTAAATTGTAGGTAGGTGTGGAAACCCATAGAAAAGACTTTGAGTCAAATTTCAAGCATAAAAAGTGAAAATTAATACTGTTGTGGGAATTTTAAACCCCCAAATTTAGTACTTAGGGTTAGGATACCTCAAGAGGGGAATAAAATTGTGGTCGGGGGTAGAATCAAGCAACTAGATCATTTTGAAGAAACAAAGAGGAAGGAGAGGAGGATTATTTAGGGGTTCCATGTTAAATTTCCTATTTTAAGAGGTAAGTTTCCTATGTGTTAAACTCCCTTTGGTTTTATTCTTTCTTAGGTATAAGTGAACTAGTCTTGGGAATCCTTGTTTATATTTTTATAATTCTTCAATGGGGCTTTTGGTTGATCCTCTTGGCTTGGGGGAATAGTGAGAGCTATCATAGGTTAATGACCCATTAAGGTTGGGTGGAGAGATTTTTTCTCAATTGGTTGTTTGGTTAATAGGAATGGGAAAAAAATAATACTTGAAGAATATGTCCATCTACATTGTTTTATAGCTATGTGATTTAAAATTTGTGTAAACAAAATGAGTATTATTACTCTATGTAAGAGAAATTCCAAGTATTAAAGAATATTGAAATGTTGTGAATATTTTTAGTGTAATATCAATTTTTGAGAAGTAAAAGTTCCCTTAAGAAAGGTGTGAATATATTTTACTTTATTTTCTAAATTACTCCCAATACATAACTCTATGCATGTGTGTATCTTTGAGTGAGAAATATATCTGTGTGATAGAGTAACAAATTCCTAGGAAAACCAATTTCATAGAGACCTTCACAAATGAGAAGAAAATATATTTTACCAAAGAGGAATTCTCAATATGAGATTATAAAATACAATATAATATAGGCTTATAAAATCCATAAAAAGGCCAAACAGGTGAACAACCATCCAATATGGGAATACAAGAAAGAAAACTAATTTTTTGGTTTAATAAACTAAATGCAGCTAGACTATAGTATACCTAAGTAAAACTTAAGTAAATATGCATTTACTCTAGCATGCACCCTTAAGTGCAACTTAGGGACAACGAATGCAATATGAAGATGTAATATGGGTCCCAACTACACAACCATTTTAGGTATCCATTTACAATGCATGCAAAAAACTTTCACAAGTGGAGTGAAAAAGAAAAACCAAGTGGGAATAAACCCCTCTCCTAAAGAGAGAAAATAAAAAATAAAAATGATGCATGGATGGAGGACTCAATCACACCCCCCAAGTACTACATATATCATGTATATACAATCAATTGCCCCTTTATAAGAGGGAAAGTGAGAGACTATATAGTCCCCCCACAATAAAGAAGCTCCATTGTTGATGAAGGATGCCTATAAACATAAGACGATCCAATGGCTGCAAGAAAAATCTCTTCCTTTAGGAAGAAATAAGTCAACTATATGAAGAACAAACCACTCCATATCCAACTCAGAAAGGGAAGGAAGCTTCCAAATACAACAATCCATCACATGATCATGATCAAATACTACCAAGAAATGTGATAAATCAAGAGAAGGCACATTTAAATCAACCTCCAAAAACAATCTGAGTGAATCAACTAGCATGCTACAACTTTCATCAAAGAGGAGAGAAATCCCCTCAAGTGAATCTCCCAAATCTCAAAGGTGAGTCTCTACAAATAAATTAGAGATTCCTGCTAAGTACTCATCAAACAAAACAATATTTGAGGGATCAAAGATAGCCTATTGTGTTAGAAATCCAACCTTTGAAGCAATAGGAACAATATCAACATTAGTTTGAAGTATGCCAAAATGTAGATGACCAATATTACTATCAACACTAGCCAAGGGTGTGTGAGGTACTTAGTCATCCTCCTTAAGAAAGTGAGAGAAGTTATATAGTCAAGACTCATAATTAGCATTACCAACAAAAATAGTGTTTCTAGAATTAGCTTCTTTGATAAACATAGAATCGGTTGTGAACTCCACAATCTTAGGGACTTCACCATGTGTTGTCTAGTATATAGATAGAATATTTGTGTGCAACTATGGAATGAATAGTACATCCCAAAATCAACCATCACCTACATCAACAATGCCTATCCTCCAAATATCCAACAACTTATTGTTCCCCAAAAAAATTGTGGAAGTGTCAAAAGGTTGAAAACCCATGAAACGATAGGGTGAAGAACTCATGTGGTGAGATGCACTAGAATCCAAGAACCATCTGTCACACCAAGAGTCAACTATAGAAGTTTCTAGTGTATGTACCTTACCCATGTAGTGCTTATCTTCTTTATTGTTTGCAATGCCTACACTACCAAACTAGGTGGGCTTGGTGGATGGAGTAGATGAAGATGTAGAGGCTATAGAAGGAGTCACAAAAGATGGTAGTAGGATATTGTTTTTCTGGAGATGGTGGGAGAGCTCATTTATCTTCTTTGTGTAACAATGATGTTGGTTGTGCCCCTTCTTTTTACAGTATACACAACTAAATTTTTCCTTCATTTTCTTTTCTTCTTTTGCAATGGTGTGGGTCTCATTTTACTCTATTTTAGGTTTAGGCTTCTTCTTCCCCTTTCTCTATGAGCCATGTTCAACCAATGCATGTTTGTAGGGACCCCCTCCAAATAGGAAAGTTTGGCTTGATCCCTTGTTAACCAGTCACAAAAGGTATCAAAAGAGGGCATCTGGAATGCACTACCTAATTCATCCATTGTGGAGTAAAAGCTAGAGGAAAATATAGAAGAAGGGCTTATTAACTTAGACAGAATCAAGAAAATAGACTCATCATTTTTGGTCCTCTGACATCTTGCTAGATGTGACCTTACTGACTTGAATTTCACTAGGAAGTCATCAATAGTAATAAATTCTTTAGGGATAAGAGAGTTTAACTTAGCCTCCAATTGTAATGCATGGATCTCACTAACCTAACCAAATAGGATTTCTAACTTATCCTAGATTTCTTTGGGTGTGCCCAACTCATCAACATGGAAAAGGAGACTATCTGGAACATTTAACTTCATCAACCCCTTAGCTTGGTCAAATTTATTTTGATGGGAGAATATTTCATATTCTTTGGTGAAGGTGGGTTGGGTAGCATTTGGAGTGGACCACATACCTTGAGACTAAAGCAATCTACGCATTTTCATTTTCTAGGTGTAGTAATTGTGGGGAGTTAATAATTCAATAGATGTAGGGGGATCCATGATATAAATTGCACTAAAAGGAAAAATTAAACCAAATTGATAAAAAAAAACACCTAATAAAGTAGCCTCTACAATTTAATTTTCACAACAATTTTTTTAAATTCTCTAACCAAATAGATGATTTTAGGAAAAAAGATTTAAGCAAAAATATATTTATGCAGCTTGGCCCGCAATGTAGTTGTGGCCACCTGGCACACACTCCACAAGGATGAGTCACCAACTCCTCAATGCATAGAGGGTCCACTACACCAACAACTTGGGTACACAAGCTTCCAAAAAGACTCTAGGTGAGCCTTTGCTCATAATGACATATGCAACTAAAAGGTTTATAAATACTAGGAAACATTCTCACGCAACCAATGTGGGATTAAATATCCTAAGAAAACTTCAAAGAAAACTTTACATGGGTCCACCTCCAATCATAGAACCCTAAATATTTATTTTTAAGCTTTATATTCTATAAAGTTTGAAGTAATACTTTTGTAGTTTCAAAGAAAAAATTGACACTTTAGTCTAGAAGAAATTGTTGCCTCCACACAAAGAACTATGTATGGTAGGAAGATTGTGTGGCCTCAAAAAAATCACGCTTTTCCTCAAAGAAATGAAAACTTGACTACCTCTTAGTCAAACACCTCCAACTTCAAATCAAATGCTTTTCTCAAGCAAATAAACTCTACAAAATAAATAATGAAACCTTCCAATAATATGCCTCCTCTTCAAATGTGTGGTGTAGGAAAGAGACACCTTCACTAGTAGAGAAATTGTCCCCTCTCTTTAGCAGGTTGTGACACCTCTACCCACGAGTCTCTGCATTGATTAGTTCCTTTAAAAGAGAGTATGTGTAGGATCATGATGGGCCAAAAAGTGGCAATATGATGGGTATGTGGTTGATGAATATTTTTTTACCCAAAATTGATGAAATGAAAAAGGGTTTTAAAGGAGATTCTCAACTTTCCATTGATATGAATCATGCTTACTTCTAATCTAATAAGTAATTATTATTCATTTTCTATTCAAATTATGACTAAAGTCCTAATTGATAGGCTAATTGAAAACATATATAGCTTTCAAATGGTCACATTTTGAATCCAAAACATGCATCACATTCTATGCTTCGCATACTATAGGATTAAAAAAAGAAAAAATGAATTTCATGAAGTTTTGACCAAGTTAAGGTGGCCTGACATATGAGTTTTTATATTTTTAAAAAGTTGTAATAAAAAATTATAATTAATTATTTACTTGGAAAAAAATTACAAAAAATATGCATCACATTAGGGCATGAGTCCTCTAATTTATAACTCCAAATATTAAAAAAAATATTATCATTTTATTGTGGTTAGGGTGGTGGACATTGACACCTACTTATTTTTTCGGTAAATTTAAAGTACCATTGCATTGAAATTTCAAATTTTCACCAAATAGATTTTTAAAAATAAAACCTAGTAGTTTAGAAACTACATTCAATTTTCTATAGATTCTATTGTTACATATTTTTGAAAAAATATAGATAACTTATTCAAATTTTTATGTCAAGTTTCCTAACTCTGATTTTTCTGAATTTTTTGCCACTTAAGGGCCTATTTTTTCCATGATGATCCTGCACATACCCAAGACAAAAATTGGCCTTGAGGAATGAAATCCATGCCTAGCAAAGAATTCTTTCCTCTAAATGTACCAAAATCAGCAATATATCATTTCCTTTAGACCAAAATAAAGTAATCAAAAAATAAAATGAGGAAATCTTTGAAATTTACAAAACTTCAAATGCCAAAATAAATGATCTCACAAATCTCTAGCCACAAATCTCTTACAAAAACTCTCAATAAAGATACTACGAATTGGGAGGCTCTGATGCAATGATAGAGCTATAAATTCCTAGGAAAACCAATTGCACAAAGACCTTCACAAATGAGAGAAGAAAATCTATTTTACCAAAGAGGAATGCTCAATATGAGATCATAAAATATATTATAATATAGGGTTATAAAGCCATGAAAAAGGCCAAATGGGTAAGAAAACACCCAATACAAGAATATGACAAAGAAAACTAATTTATTGGTTTAATAAATTAAATGCAACTAAACTATAGTCTACTTAAGTAAAAATTAAGAAAATATGCATTTATTCTAACACTTTGTTTTGGGATTTTTAGTATGTTTGGAAATTTTGAGTATTTTAGGGGTGGAGGTCAGTGAAGAAATAAAATTAAACATGATTCTCCAATAAATTTTATTAGGATATGAATCCTCAAATAATTCTCTACCATAAAAATTTTGATGTTTTTCATTTCAAATTGATATCATCCCCTTCAAATTTCAAAAGAATAAATAAAATTTGATTATTGTTATTCATCATTTGGTACTATTGTTCAATTAATAAATTAGGAAAGAATATGCTTGGTGAAATTGTAGCTTGAATGTGTGGCTTACACTTTATGAATCTATTTCAGTGGGCCGCTATTACAACAAGATCTATTTTATTTTATATTTTCATATACATAGATTTCATTTATAATTGATTCAAACTAAAGTATAATGCCCTATAGATGGTAAAATTGAAATCCTACCTTGATCGAGCTCTATAATTCACATAGGTGAAAATAGAGCCCACTCCAAATGGATTTCTTATCTACAAAGAAAAAACACATGGAAGTGTAAAACATAAAGGAAAAATATTAGATTATGTCTAAGTCTACACTTTCTTGAGTACCATTGTGTAGAAATATATTTCCCTTCTCCTATCAAATAGCCCAAAGAAATACATTTTAATAGTAGTTATATTATATAGAGAATATATATATATATATATTGAACACAAGGAAATAGGGTGTTGCACCTTTTAGGATATGGAACATAGGGGGTAAGGACCTTGCTATTTCCTCTAGTTTATTAAAGGAAACAAAGATCTCTCAAAAAATTAACTTGATTGAGGAATGGGCTAGGGTTAGAATGGTTTCCTTGGGAATTATTAAAAAAATGAGGTTCATCACTAAGAAAATTCTTTGAAAGAAGTGGATGCAAATGATATACAAATCTAGATATGTAACCTAGGAAATGAAACTTAAAATCAAAATGAGAAGGTAAAACAAGTTTTACAATCCTGAAATTATGACTTTTAATGCACATTGGGACTTATATGTTAGGCTGGGCGATTTAGTCCCAGTTTAGGGTTTCAGGTTGAATCCAAAATCTGAAATTGCTAAACCAAGATCTATAGAAAATACTTGAAAAGTGGTATATTGGGAGTCATATGCCCAAGGTGGAGATTTAGTCTTAGTATCAAGGTTGTCTAAAACTCTATTATCCTCTAGTGATCTTCTTTAGCTTCTCTCATGTCCAATCTCCAAGTATGAAACACTAAATTTCAACTTTTAAGTGAATTTATATGATGATGACAAGTTCTTGACAAATTTGACAGCTTTCTTCAATCTTGTATCTTCATCTTCAAAGGATCTTCAAGCATCAAAACACCTAGATAAAAACCTTGTAACAAAGGTAGCAAACTTATGTGAAATGGCTAGCTTGAATGTAGATCTTGACTCTTGATTGTATGTAATGAAAACCTACTTTAGAAATGTTAGCTGAAAAAAAAAAATGATGCATGATGGCTTTGAAATGATGCTTTCATCTTGAATATAGCTCCTCTTAGAATTGGCTATGGATTCCAAGACCTATGGACAAAATGGAAAGCACAA